>VDFB02383488.1:0-25912 GCA_007258455.2 Sequoia sempervirens | reverse complement strand
AAATAGGTCCAAAGTCACAAATTTGACGTAGAGTTAGTTATAGTTTTGTACAAAATTTCAAGTGCCACATAGAGCAAAGATATTCCAGTTTTTTATATCATGTCATCAAATTTGGTACTTCATCAAGATTTGTATCTTCATCAACACTAACAAAAGCAAAGGTATGTACTTGAATCCCTTGCATTTAAATTTTTCTATATATATAAATATTTTAATATTTTCCCTCAAATCCATAATCTATATATTAGTGTGTATTTATTTATTGCAATAAAGAATTAACCTAACTAACACATTAAGAATTCTAAGGATTTGTGCTTGGAAAAAATGCATAACAAATTTTTTTGTTGGATGTCGTGTTGTATAGTTTAGAAAAGCTCAAAATATGAATAGGATTTTAAGGCCATATATTATGGTAGCTTACACGCAAAAGAGAAGGAAGGAAATCTATTATCAATTTTAATCTACAATTTAATACCATATGAAAAACCACATGTAGTTTTATCTAAAATTAATTCTTGACATATTAATTTTATAAAATACACTACCATTCAATAAACTTCTCCCAAGAAAGAAACCCTAAGTGAACATTAATTGAACCCTAATTGTAGATTCATAACTCTAATCATAACCCTAAGTGAACACTAATCCTAATCAAACCCTAACCCTAGCCTTAAAGTTATCATATAATCTAATTATCTCTTTTATCTAAATTTGCTGAATTATTTTTCCTTTATTTTAATCGCGATATATTTTTGTTTATTAGATCTTATTTTATGAATATATGCAAATATAATTTTACTTCTACATTCATTCTATGCCCATTTTTCGATATTTTAACATTCATTTTCCTGAATATTAGATCAATTCAATAATATATATAAATATGAAAACTCAAAATTTTAAAACAATATTCAAAAGTTTTCCACTTCACTTATCATATTTATATATTTGAATTAAAATATTTTAAATCATATTCTTAATTCATACCCAAAAAAAACAAATTGATATATATTTTTTTATTAAATACATTTTAACTTATTTTCTTGGATTGTATAAATATCTTTCTTTATTTACATTTGGACTGTTTATTTACAATATATAGTATAAATATGTGGTAAGACTGGGTATTATCATCACGATTGACTGTGCCCTCTCCCCTAATAAATGTTTTTATTTTGCACCCTGCACGACTACTAGGCTCTCTCATATTGGGAGTAAGGTATGTACACCTCGTATTGTGGAGCACGAGTTAGGTGCCTCCCTCATATTGGGAGTACAAGGAGTCCCATATACTATAAGTCATCTGTAGACCCAAAAACAAATCGCCTGGTATTGTGGACTATAAAAGGACCTTTCCTTTTCCTTTTTTTCTCCCCTAATAAATGTTTTTATTTTGTAGAGGGACAAGTTCGCATGGTCGTAGATCAATCGTCGTGTGATCTCAGCCGTTCCCCACCATCCCGCGATGACCCCACCAGTTGATCGCGATATCACGGGTGAGTGCCACGTGTCTCATCCGGTGAAGCCAAAGGAATGATAAATACTTTTATGGGTCTTTAATACATTATGTCATGGGTTACTAAAGCAGTTATAAGATGCACGTGTTTTAAATCAATGAAGATGTTATAATCCTGGTAGAAAGGTGCTCGATGGTTAATAACAAGGCTGGCAAATGTGTTGAACAAACAGGATTGCCGATGGTTGAGATCCACGGTTGCCCGCCATCGCATGATCAAAAGTTGTGCGAGTTCTTTACTGATTGTGATATCACGGGCGGGAACCATGTGTCTCATCCGGTGAAGTCGAAGGAATGATAAATACTTTGATGGGGCTTTAATACATTATGGCACGGGTTATATTTATTAATGTCTTAATATTAGTTTATAAATTGAACATTAATTATAAATATTTTAAAATCAATTAAGTATTTCAATCTAAAATTTTAATATTTGACATTACAAATAAAATTAAACTAAATTTAATTTTTAAAAATCCATAAAATATTTATTATCTATTTAGTTTTACTAATTATCTAATAAATTAAATTAAATTAAATATTCATTTTATATTAATTAAACAATTATTAATTAGAATTTTTAGAATAAATTAAGAAATAAGATCTTATATAAATCGGCCTCTTTCTATTTTACTTTTAGTGTCCAAATCTCATTTTCATTTTCAAAAAATATATCAGCTACTTGATAATATACCAAACACAAAACTTATTCTATCTTCTAACTTAACCCTAGTTAAACCCTAACCCTATTTGGACTCTAACCCTTACCCCACTGGAACACTAAATCTAACTGTAATTGACCACTTCAAGTATACCGAATTCTACCCAAAACATAGACACACAATTGAACAAATTCTTAAAAGAAGAATGACAAATTCATTAATATTTCATTCAAAATTCACTCAAATCCACATAAGGAGAGAAAATATATTAGAATTATATGTTTATTCATGCTTATAATTCATATCTACATACAATTTAAGATAATTTGCATATATTCATCCAAAACTCAAACGGGTTATCTATTCTATTCAAGCCTGGGGTTTTAATAGCCAATGGCACCACAGATATCACTTCACCGTGAGGACATACATTCTACCCATATTCAACTCAAAACCTAGCTAGAGCTTTCATCAGTTCTCTCCCTACAAATGAGCCTTGAATTCCCTTTTATATGACAAGGGAGCAACAAGCTTCGGGCTCAAATGTAATTTCACCACAAATTTTTATTTGAACAAAATCTCCATTGCATTTGACTTTCATTACAAAACTTCCCACATGTTGAATCTGCAAAACATATATAATGCATGAACTGGGGAAAGGTAAAAGAAAAGGGAACACAAATTGTCATCAAAATCCCCTTTGTATCCATGCAAAAAACTAGGCAACCAAATTGCCACTAAGGCACCACAACAACTTCTTATTTACCTGCCACCCTGCCCTTACTAGCACTCAGACCCCGGTATACACGCCCGCTTCTAGTTGTTGCCCAATACGGTAGACCCTCAACATCCTCTTCTTTCTTGTCCTTTCCCAATATAGTTCTAGTCTGTCTGCTTGGGGTTTTAACAGCCAATGGCACCATAGATATCACTTCCTCATCAGAGGAAAAATATCTTTCTACCCATATATTCAACTCAAAACCTAGCTAGAGCTTTCATCAGTTCTCTCCCTACAAATGAGCCTTGAATTCCCTTTTATATGGCAAGGGAGCAACAAGCTTTGGGCTCAAATGTAATTTCACCACAAATTTTCATTTGAACAAAATCTCCATTGCATTTTACTTTCATTTCAAAACTTCCCACACGTTGAACTTGCAAAACATAGTGGCACACAAACTGGGGAAAGCTAAAAGAAAAGGGAACACAAATTTTCATTAAAATCCCCTTGTCGCTATCCACGCAAAAAAAGTAGGCAACCAAATTGCCACGAAGGCACTACAACAACTTCTTATTTACCTGCCACCCTGCCCTTACCAACACTCAAACCTCGGTATACACGCCCGCTTCTAGTTGTTGCCCAATACGGTAGACCCTCAACCTCCTCTTCTTTCTTGTCCTTGCCCAATACGATTCTAGTCCGTCCACTTGGGTTTTTAACAACCAATGGCACCACAGATATCACTTCCTCATCAGAGGACAGATCGTGATTGAAGTGAGTTAAATACCGACAGTAGTCGGAGTTGGTCTCGGTTACATCAATTAGAAGTGTTGCTCATAAGGTCAATGGGTGAGTGTTGGCATCTAGAGGAGCCATTCCCATACCTTATTTTCCTACCAACACTAGTAATAGAGCACACCAACTGCTTGCCTTTGTCATCTACCAGTTGAGTAGCAACGCCCTGGAATTGCAACCTTCTACTGCGTCTAGTGGGAACAAGCCTGGGCTTGTCAACCAAATCACCTTTCTAAATATGTGACTAAGCGTAGTAGTCAAACAGAATGTGACCTCCTGATCGACTTACTCATTTTCTTTTCTCAAACAAGCACTCAAACTTGATTAGACTCAGCCCACAAAGCGCTCTAACTACTACAAGAATGACACTATTAGCAGTTAATTCCTCTTGTATTTATTGTGCGAGGTAATGGAAACCTTCATCAATGCCTAGTAAATATGCATGTGCAAACATGGAAATTTGGCGGCGTATGTACTGTCATAGTTTAACTAGAGCTGGATGAGAATCCAAAGATCACTCTTCATGATTGCCAACAACAAATATCTTCACACATTGAGATCGATGTGACTACACAAGAAAGGAATAATTCATTAATTTTTCACCAATTGTACAATAAAATGACCACCATGTGCCATTTTCCAACTTTGAATATTGCCTATTGATCTCCTAAAGAGTTAAGTGTGACTCGTTTGCTGGTCTCTCGTGCTAACCTTCGGGCTTTGACATCCAACAAGCATCGCTCTTTTCCACCTTCCTCATGACCAATAACATTAATCCATCTCGTAAATCAACTACCATGTCGGCGTGTCCTATGCACTTTGCAAATCAATAGCCGGGATACGACGCAATCTCGCTGACCTCGCTGCTTTTAACCACCATCTTCCTTCTCTCATGTTAGAAGGGAACAACAAAGATTACATTTAGCTTTGATCTTACAGATCTAAACCATCGGTTATGAGCTCAATAGTGGAGATTGGGCCCCACATTCCATATAGGACACACATTCTTTGCTTACCTCGCGACCAAATAATAGGCAACACCTTAGGTCTCTAAGTTAAGGGTAGATCGTAGATCTTCTCCCATATCTACGACCGAAAACCTACACACATTGCATGGTTAGTATTTAATGAAAGGATTTTGGCTAAGCTTCGTCAAGCTATACACCATCCTCCTGAGTTAATGGCTTAGGCTTACTACCCCATTAAAATTAAAACCCAACTTTGATTTTAATACTTTATTTCCTCCGCAGGGTTTTATTTCCTAAGTCTCAGTTGGCCCTGCTAAATTCTTATCCCAACCCTAACAAGAACAAATGATTAAGCTAAGGATTGTATTTGTTGTTATAACTTTAGTTCTAGAGAATTCTTAATTACAATTCTTATTTGTGCATTTGTATATGAATCCAATTGAATGCCTTTCCATATCATTATGGAAAATTTTATTATTGCAACCCTAACTCTAACACTAATTAAACCTTGACCCTAACATGATTGAACTCATATTATAACCCTAACTCTAACACTAATTGAACTGTAATCGTAACCCTAGGTATTGTTGAAACTTGACCCTAATGTATCGTACCAGATATCTGATGATTTGAACCTAACCGACCTTGTTGAACCCTAATGATCCTAACCCAAACCATGATAATAATTGAACCTTAACCTAAGTGAATAGCAACCTTAATTAAACTCCAACCATAACCTATTTGAATTTTAACCCTAATCATAACCATAATTCAACCCTAACCTTAATTGAACCCTAACCCTAAACATGAGTTCAATTAAGTTTAAGGTTCAAATAGGGTTAGACTTTAATTAAAATTAGGTATAGGATTGAATTAGGATTAGGGTTGGGGTTGGGGGTAAAGATTAAGGTTCTATGATAGAGCTTGGGGTTAGTGTTAGGGTTCAATTGGGCAAGGGTTAGTATTAGGGTTAGGGTTATGGTTCAATTAGGGTTTCATTAATGTTAGTTTTAGAATCATGGTTATGTTTAGGGTTGGATATAAAATTAGAGTTAGGTTTGAAGTTAATTAGTGTTAGTTTTAGGGTTGGGGTTATGGTTAGACTTATAATTAATGTTAGTATTGGGATTAGATTCTATCACTTTAATAAAAATAATCTTCTATAAATTCATTCAATTTTTTTTTGAAATTATATAATTTAAAATATTTTCAAATTTACCTATGTTGATATATGAGAGATATAGCAAATATAAACTCTATACCATTTATAGTTAAATTTAAATTATATTTTATTAAATTGTTAAAAAATTTAAGTTGCTTATAAATAATTTTGTGTTCTTATAATTAACTTGACATTGTGTATAAAAGGTTTAAGTTATGAATGTTATAATATACAAAATAAATTTGTTTTCAATGTTTATTTGTTAGTTTAAAAGGTTCAATTAGGGTTAGAATTTAATTAAAATTAGGTATAGGGTTGAATTAGGATTCGGGTTGGGGTAAAGATTAAGGTTCTATAATAAAGCTTGGGGTTAGTGTTATGGTTCAATTGGGGAAGGGCTTAGTATTAGGGTTAGGGTTATGGATCAATTACAATTTTATTAATGTTAGTTTTAGAATCATAGTTATGTTTAGGGTTGGATATAAAATTAGAGTTTGGTTTGAAGTTAATTAATGTTAGTTTTAGGGTTGGGGTTATGGTTAGACTTGTAATTAGTGTTAGTATTGGGGTTAAATTCTATCACTTTAATAAAAACAATCTTCTATAAATTCATTCATTTTGTTTTGAAATTATATAATTTAAAATATTTTTAAATTTACCTATGTTTTTGAAATATAAAGCAACAAAACAAGGGTGTTGACCCATAATAAAAAGGCACCAAAGGCCATCCATCGGAAGCACACTAACAACACAGTGACAGAAGAGAGAAAGCCATCACTCACAACACATCATCAAAAACAAAAAGTAATGGTATACATAAGATGACAAGGTTCAACATGCAAGCATGAAACCAGCCAAATAAGTCCAAGGACCACCAAGGGCCCATCAAGTTTAGCAGAAAAAATGAACAACAAGCCATAAAATAAACAAGAACAAACAGGCCCAACGGCCTAATTTTTATCCTTCCTGCTAGGAAAATTATGTAAGGCAGTCACCCAATCCGCCGTGAGGAACTCGAGCAGCTCCTTGAAATCAGCATCAAGCTCAGCATCTTCAGTAGACTTATCCTTCTGAAGCAAATAGAGACTGGTTGCCGACCTATGCATGACCCTTAGGGAAAATTGGGTCACCTCCTGGACCTTCTTTTCTAGCCTCTCCAATCTCCCCTTCAGCAAGACAACCTGTTCCCAAGCCAGGTCTTTCTCCTTGTAATCATCCTTCAAGGGAGCTTTTCCTTTAACAACATCAAAGGACCGGGGGGTAATTTCTAGCACATTATCGCCGGAAGGGCCCTTCTTTAAACTTTCTGACACATGGGACTCACTGTTCACTGACACTGACCGGCCTTCTCCTCCCGCCACCATTTCCTTGTGGCTTTCATTGTCACTCTTGAGATCCTTTTCCGAATTAGAGGCTTCCTTAAGGCTTCCAATCTTGTCCTACTTACAAACCAGTTTTTGAGAACGACGAGGGGTGTTAGTTTCCTCAATGATCTCAACATCAGAGTCAATTTGATGGCAGAATTTAGCTTTTTTAGAGGCTTTTGCCTTAGGGCGTGGGGTAGGGGCAAGCCACTTTCTTTCCCTACCCGTATCCTCTGGGCCCATACCAGGGGAAGTGCCATGGGGATGGGCTTTCAAGGCAGGGTTCTTGAGGCATTTTTTCTTGCTTGGGCCTGGCATGTCCAAAATACTAGCAGAGGGGGGAGTGGACGAAACCGGGGTTTCGTCAAGAGCAGGGAGAAATGAAACTTCTTGCATAGTGATAGGCCGAGCAGGGAAAAGCGCCATATGGAAATGATAAAGCCTAGATATGAGGCACTGGTGAAGGATATTATAATTCTTTCTGGAATTAGTGGCTTCATTAAATTCTGCCAGAGTGCTATCAAGGGCATGATACAAGAAGAAAGGAATAGAAATATACAGATGGTTCCTAAGGTGGTTGAGGAAATTAAAGTGGTAATAGTAGTAGACCCCATACCTTCCTTCCAACATGAAATATTTCATTATCATCAAACAAACTTTATCCCATGGCTCTGGTAGCACCTCGTGGTCAAAGCCACCCCACAACTTGATAGGTTTCTCATTACCGTGAAAAAACTGATTCAGATTGACCTGGTCCAAAACTTTCATGGTTTTCTTCCAGGTGTGGCCACTATTCAGGAGCCTAGTAACTCTAGCAATGACCTCCTCAGAAACTTCAAAGGAAATTCCACCAATGGTGACCCTACCCTCCTTCCACTAGGTGACAAACTTGTGAGACAAGCCCTCATCGTGACTAGTCATGGCCTCCATGTACTGCACAATTCTTCCTTCTTTACAGATATGCCAAATAGTGGCATCCACTTTCCACTCGTCACACATGTCCGGCTCCACACGCACTCTGTCCCCACCCATAGAGCCCACACCAAAGACGCCGATGACCAGAATAGGGGAACTAGGGAAAAAGAGTTGGTTGTCAATTCTAGAAGCATCGATAGGAAACAAGCCAGTGCAAAGTGACCATAATAGTCAGAAATAGGGATAATAAATGTGACTTCTCGCAATCCATGCAAGGGAAATAGCTCCCTCATGCAAATCACCCACATCAAGTAAGGGAATGATAACGATGTAGTACTGAGCCGTCACAAAAAATCTCGTGAAATCTACAAGCTTAAAAAGTTGATCATAAAAGTTTAGGGGGTTCAAAAAATAATGACACCATCATCCAATGGGGATAGGAAGATTCACCATATCACCAGTCCTCAAGAGGTCGTACAAGCCATCGAACCCACATATGAGGCCCATCACCTCACATAATGACCAATTATTTAAAAGCAGCTCCCACCAGAAAACCCAACCAAAGTGAGAAGGAGCCTGGCAAAAATAAGTAAGCACCGTCTAAGACTCACCATTTAAATGTTTGAGATCTTCCTTTAAACACATCAGAGCCAAGGGGGGCAAAGAAACCTCATTTCACCAACACCTAAGCCCTTCAATATCAAGACCCATTACCGCGAGGCTGTTAGTAGTCGCATTCCCTTCCCTGAAGACGTGCTGGATAGAGAAGTCATGGAGAGCATTTAGAAGAGGGAAAATGTCCTCCAGAATACCTTTAAGGGACCATCCCACTTTCATCTTTCCTTTAGTGGCTTCCACAATTAACATTGAGTCCCCTTCAATTTCCAAAGTCTTGGCACCAATTGACAACGCAATCTTAAGACCCCAGAGGAGGGCCATGCCCTCAGCCTGATTACTAGTATGATTGCTCAAATTCCCCGCATAGGCAGCAACCAAGCTGCCAGAATGGTCCCTGATTATACCTCCAGCAGCTGACATCCCTCCCCTAGCCGCCCCATCAAAGTTAAGCTTAACCTAGGGCGGTTTAGGGTTTCTCCATCTAGTATGCTTCTTGATAATTGATTTGGAGCTGTCAAATCTTAGGATCTCATTGGGTAAATTCCAGGCGGTAGCAATGTTTCTATCCCAAGCAGTCAGGGGATTAATAGGCTTCTTCCATTTGCATGTTGATATATTATCGAGGAGCAACTTATTAAGGATTATCAATAGACCATCCACATTGTTAGCCTTTTCTCTGAAGATCCTGTTATTTCTTTCTTTCCACAAGCACCAGTAGATGTGGGGTGGAATAAGTTGCCAGAGTAGTTTAATCGAGGGACGATTGGAGGGGCATTTCCAATTTAAGATGAATTGGTGGATATCTCTATTAAAGACCTAAGAGATGTTCAGTCTCTGCAAAACATTCTGCCAAACTAGGGAAGTGAACTGGCAATGAATAAAAAGATGGGGGATGGTTTCTTCTTCCTTTATGCAAAGAGTACACCAATTAGGGAATTGAAAACCCCTCTTGACAAGGTTATCAATAGTTAAAAAAATTTCATGGATGGAGGTCCACTAGAAGAAGTTTATTTTAGGGATAAGATGATGAAGCCAAACCTTTCTCCAGCACTGCTCATCACCACCAAACCTGAGAAGCATCAGATAAGCAGACTTAACAGTGAACTCCCCAAAGTGATTCTTTGACCAGAAAATTCTGTCCTCCTTGGGAAATAGAGGGAGTCTAGCCATTTTCAAAAGCTCTTGAAGCTCCATAACCTTTTGCAGAAGGTTAGGCAAGTGTAAAAAAGACAACTTCAGGATTTTCCATCTGGCTCTGGGTGAGGTATAATAAGAAATGTAAGTACCAAAGAGGTTTTCAGCGTGATCCCTTAGTATATTAAAGTGACTGTCAACAAGGGGTCTGCTCCCAATCTAGCTGTCCTCCCAAAACCTAATTGATCTTCCATTACCTATTTGCCATCTGAACCCTTCCTTCAAGAGGGATCTACTCTTAAGGATATTGTTCCAAATTTTGGATCCCGGAGGGAGTTCAATCAGGTCCAAAGCTCTAAAAAAAATGTCTTTGATTAAGGTATTTAGCCTTCATTATATTACACCATTCTTCCCTTTCCTGAATCAAGCTCCAACCAATCTTGGCAATGAGGGCTTTATTCAAATTAGTAATTTTCCTGATCCCCAGGCCCCCTTGACATTTGGGGTGATAGACAGTGTCCCAATTAACCAGGGCCAGTCTTTTCTTTTCCTCCATTCCCGTCCAAAGAAAGGATCTTTGAATTCTTTCTAACTTTTCAGCCATGGAACCTGAAATCTTAAAGAGAGAGAGAAAGTAGAATGGAATACCTTGAAGGGAGGCTTTAAGAAGTTGGAGTTTACCAGCATTACTAAGAAGCTGGCCTTTCCAACCAGCAAGTTTCTTTTGCATTCTCTCCAAAATACCATTCTAAAAGTTGTGTGACACCTCCTTAACAGTAAGTGGCAAGCCCAAGTAGATACGCAGAAGAGAAGCACTCAGACAACCCAGGATGGCTAAGATCTTAGCTTGGAGATCAGATTTTGTGTTGAAGAAATAGACACTTCTTTTGTTATAATTTATACATTGGCTAGAAGCACAAGCATAGTCCTATAGGAGGCATTTCCATTCTCTAGCTTCAATCACAGAGGACTTTCCAAAAAGAAACGTGTCATCAACAAACTGTTGGAGAATGGAGGGAGGAAGGGTGGAGGCAGGTCTAATCCCCTGAATTTTCCCTGAGTTGAGCAAGGAAAGAAAATTCCTTCCCAAAACCTTAGCCACCATGATGAATAGGTAGGGAGAGAGGGGATCCCCCTACCTAATTCCTTTACCATCTTTAAAGGAACCTCAGGGGATCCCATTGACAAGCACTGAATACTGAACAGATTCCACACACTCCCTAATGATACCAATCACTCTATCATTAAATCCAAGCTTAGCAATGACAAAATACAAAAACTTCCATCTGACCCTATCATAGGCTTTGGAAATGTCAAGTTTAAAAGCCATACCTTGGTACTTGCTTTTCTCCATAGAATGAATTATTTCATGAGTCGTAATAGCAACATCCAAGATTTTCCTTCTTGGCACAAACCCATTCTGACATCTACTGATAATTTTGTCTAAAAGTGGCTTCAAACTATTGATAAGGACTTTGGAAAAGATTTTGTAGACCATGTTACAAAGACTTATAGGTCTGAAGTCATTCATGTGTATAGGATCCTGCAGTTTAGGAATAAGCACAATGAAAGTATTGTTTAATTTCTTTAACAATTTACCAGTCCTAAAGAAATATTTAACAGCCATAGTAATATCATAGCTGACAATGTCCCAATATTCTTGAAAGAAGGCTGGAGGGAAACCATATGGTCCTGGGGCCTTATAGGCGCCCATAGCAAACACAACAGTTTGAACCTCATCCTTAGTCACAGGGGAACAAAGATGACAATTATCAGACTCACTGATGTTGAGCAGGAGGTGACCCAAGAGCCTTGTCTGAAGATCTTCAAATGGGGGGGTGCCAGTGTCTGAGTAGGTCAGTCTAAAGTACTTTTCAACAACCTCACTGATTTTATCAGCTTCCTTGACTTCCTGATTAGAGTCATTCATCCAACACTTGATGGTATTCCTCTTTTTATGTCTGTTGGCCGTCCTATGGAAAAAGGAAGAGTTCCTGTCACCCTCCTTGAGCCATTGAATCCTTGATCTTTGCTTCCAATATATTTCTTCTTTACTTAAAATATCCCTCCATTTTTTCCTCCAGTTTTCTTCTTCAACATGAACAGGTTGCTGAGAATGACCCAAGGCCATGAACTTTTGGAACCCCTCAAGCTTGTCCTTGATCATCTTCTTAGTTTTGAAAAAGTCACCGAAAGTCGTCTTGGACCAACCTTTGGCTTCTTTCCTAATAAGATCCAGTTTTTGGGATATTTTATACATAGCCGAGCCTTGAACAGGGCAGCTCCACCAATTCTCAATGAGTTTTCTAAAATCATGGTGCAACATCCACATTATCTCGAATCTAAAAGGGTGTGGTCCCAAAAAAGGTTTGTCAAACCACTAGAGGATGATAGGATTATGGTCAAACACGGTCCTAGGGAGGGAGGTAAGAGAGGCATTACAACCAATATCCCAGCTAGTAGAGACAAGGATCCTATCCAGCCGAACTTGAATAAGTTGAGTGCCCTTCCTGTTGTTCAACCACGTAAAAGGATTTCCCTTTAACTCCAAGTCTAACAACCCAGTAATGTTAATAAAATCTACCAGATCATTCATACTGTCACTATAGTCAGTCAAGCCACCAAGTTTCTCCAAAGGAAAAACGGGGGAGTTAAAGTCTCCAGCCACCATAAACCACTCTCTGTTGTTACTCATTATCAAGGATGACACTTCCTCACACATCCTCTTTCTTCCACCTCTAGAACTTGGCGCATAGATATTAAAAAAATGCCAGGGTAGATTGTCAGTTTTAAGAGTCACAGCAAGGTAATTCTGAGAAAAGGAAAAGGAAACACCCAAAAATTTAGTAGGATTCCACAGAGTAGCCACGCCTCCCGAAGCACCATCCGCCTCGCTATAAAAGAAGGCAGATCCCAACCAAATTTTATTAACAACAGAGGAAAATGACTGGTAGGTCATTTTGACTTCCCGGAGTAGCAGGACATCTAACTTCATATCAAAAATATATTGCCTTAGGGAATATTGTTTTAGAGGACTGTTTAGTCCTCTCATGTTCCATGAGAGGAACTTCATTTCTTTCCTTTGTGGGCTGAATCAAGGGTAGATTTCATGCCGCTGGAAATATCCCTAGCCATGGCTTTGTGCCTAGATAACCTTTCTGAAGGTCTTCCAACTCTACTTTCCATTCCAACATCCACTTTCTTATTCCTCATTTTTCTTTTTGGGTTCTGCCAGTCCTCCAAGCCATCACTCTCCACCAGGACAGTCAATTTAGAGCTCGGGGAGAGAACAACAGACTTAGTTACCTCCAAAGAGTAGTCATCCGAAATAGTCGGTTGGGGAGTAGGAATACACGAGTTAGTCAGACCAAATTTTGAGGGGGTAGAAAATAAAGCACCCTCGGGACACTGAGAAGTGGCCGAGACATCCACTGTGGTCTCACAACCAGGATTGTCAGCACCTTCGACATCCAACTTCTTCATGGCAATAACCAGACACATATTAGAAATAGGGGAAGATCTAGAAGCTTTCTTTCCCAGATGGACCGAGGAACCAGACACCAAATTCGCATCCAAAAGAGGAGAGACTTCACCCTTTTCCATCCCTTTAGAGTAGTTTGTTTTCAAATTAGTTTCTATCTTTTCACCTGAGATAGGGGATTTTATAAGTTCATTCAAGTCATCCGTAAAGGGGTAGTCATCAGACTCACTAGCCTTTAAAGGCTCACCAACCCCACTAGTGCTTAGGTCTAGCAGTTTATCCTTCAGCGGGCAGGACGGATTTTTATCCTTTAGCGGAGCCTCCTTTGTAACAACCTTCTTGCAGTCAGAGATAACATGACCCTGTTTGCCACACTTATGACAGAATATGGTGGCATTCTCATAAAAAATAGCTTGAGTCCACTTCCCCCATTTGGATTTAAGAATGATAAAGTTGGGAAGAGCTTTATTAATGGAGACATTAACACAGAAGCGGGCAAACACTAACCTGGATTTCACCAAAGTGACCGCATCCGCCACCACAAAACTTCCAAAGGAGTTCCCAATCCATCAGAAAATCCTTTCATCCCATAATTCCAGTGGAAGGCTAGGCAAACAAACCCAAACAGGGGTCGACCGGGTAAGATCTGCCGAGGGGTCGAAACCTGGCCTCCATTTAGCCAAGGAAAGAAAATGTTTTCCATAGGCCCAAGTACCCGAGAGGACTAGCACCACGTCCTCCTCGGCATTAAACTTAAATAAGAAGAGACCACCAGGCATTGCCGATATAGACACACTACCCTTCAGTGACCATTTACCATTAACCCATCTATGGACCATATCAATCATTGGTCGAAAAGCCAAGAATCTTCCCACCAAGGTGAGGTGAAGCGAACCAACAACCTCCTCCATAAGCTCATCCAGAAGGTAAAGCTCAATTCCTTCATCAGTAAGGGCTACCTCAGGACCAACAGCCTTGAAAGCCGTATTTCTGGAACCTGAAAGGATATCTTTCCAACCAGTCACGAGAGCGCTAGCCCCCAAGTGGCCCCCCTTGTCCCCACAAAGAGGGGATTTAGCAAGAGCATCGGGGTTGCCTAAGACAAACGTCGAATCCCCAGAAAGCACATGTGAGGGGATCTTGTCCGAAGCCGGCGGAGGGTCAGGTTGGGGAGAGACAGAGGTCTCCCCCAAACTTGCAGGCATGGAAGCAATTTGAAAAATTATATGTTGTTAAAAAAATTTAGTTGCTTATAAATAATTTTATGTATTTTTATAATTAACTTGATATTGTGTATAAAAAGGTTTAAGTTATGAATGTTATAATATAAAAAATAAATTTGTTTTCAATGTTTATTTGTCAGTTTAAAAGATGTGCCAATAATGTTGCAATCACTAATGATTAATTTTTTCTTGATGGTTAAAATAGATTGGTAAGTAAATTTATCTATAATAAGTAAATTTATCATTGATTTTTCTTGATAAGTAAATCAATATTTCATAAATTTATCTATAATTCTTATTAAATTGTTAAAAAATTTAAGTTTCTTATAAATAATTTTATGTGTTTTTATAATTAACTTGATATTGTGTATAAAAGGTATAAGTTATGAATGTTATAATATAAAAGAATAAATTTGTTTTCAATGTTTATTTGTTAGTTTGATGTGAGAATAATGTTGCATAGTAATGATTAATTTTTTCTTGATTGGTTAAGTGATATTGTGAAATTATTTTATGTTAATTTAATGTTATGAATGCTATATAATATAAAGAAAAATATTTCTAATATATTTTTAATGCATCTTTATATTTTATTCATCAATCTGATTGTGAAAAAAATACAACTTAATGAGTGAACATACATTTAAAGTTAAAAGTGAAATTATAAAACAAATTGTAAATTTATTTTATTTTTCTTCTATAAATATAATTTTTTTATTTCTCATCTGCCTAGTAATGTCCACTTCTCCTTTTAATGAATGTTTTAATTTGCAAGGGTTGATTTAGTGTTGTCGTTGATCTATTTCCTGTAGATATCAATGGTGTCTGCCATCC
This sequence comes from Sequoia sempervirens, assembly GCA_007258455.2. NCBI lineage: Eukaryota > Viridiplantae > Streptophyta > Pinopsida > Cupressales > Cupressaceae > Sequoia > Sequoia sempervirens. The sequence goes on along the minus strand of VDFB02383488.1, from coordinate 10,522 downwards.
TGTGATCGGGAATTGAAGGATCGCGAAATCACGGGCGGGTGCCACGTGTCCTATTTGAGGGATCAAATTTGCGCTATCGCTGGCCAACTTCCATTTGATCTGAGTCATTCCCCACCATCTGCGATGGTGCTTGGGTTGATTGCGAAATCACGGGCGAGCACCACGTGTCTCATCCAATGAAGCCTAAAGAGTAAAGGATACACTAGCTGACTTTAAATGTATTAAGGGGTGGATTACTAAAGTGTTCTCGAGACACACATGTTCTAAATTGACGGATATGTTATAATCTCGCTGGAAAAGCTGCTCAAAGATTAATGACATGGCTGGTGACTGTGTTAAAGGAATGAGATCATTGATGCTCAGGATCAACGGTTGCCCACCATCGCGTGATCAGAAATTTCAAGATTGTGATATAGCGAGCAACTGCCACATGGACTTCCTTCGTAGTGTATGGTAAGGTGGGCCCCTTATCGCCATGTTGGCAATTGTGGCAGCTTGTTTTGAAGGTGGCATTCGATGATTTGATCAAGCTGAAGAATCAATGACTCAAATTTAAATCTGCATCAAATATGGTTGGAATCGTTCGTGCTACGTGAAATTGAGCTTTAATGGCAAATGAGACACTTGTTGGCATAATTTGATCGATAATAAAATCAATTTTCCTACTTGGTCTGTATCACAAAGCATTCAACTATTTAGTAGAGCAGTTTCAGAGCCGAAGGTAGAATTGCGAGTTTCTGCAACCAGAATTTGGGAATTCTGCGAAAAAAGCCGTGAGTTTATTTTCTGTGCCTCTCGGTCATTTTGCATTTGAATTTGGGAAAGGATTAGCTAGATGTGCTATGAACTTGTTGATGAACATGTTAGGGCTATAGTTTAATTATAGTTGTGAGAAATTGCAGTGTTTTGTCCTATAATTTTCTATCTCTGGTTAGTCCTAGCTATCTGAATTATAACGTTGTAAAGAAGCCCTAGTTTGTCCGAGATGGCACCGCCCAAGCAACATTCTCGCCAAACTGAATATTTGAAATGAAACCTGTATGATGATTTCCTAGATCAATTGCCCTTGTCAACAAATGATAGGAGGAAGGGATTGGTCCTAATGCGAGGGAAAATCCTGGGGGAAGGGTTAGTGTATAATTGCTCTAACATTGTCGATGCTAGGGTTCCCCTCACTGGCTTGGAATTGTTCAGATTGTGGTACAGACAGAGGAATTTGCCTCACCCTTTTTCAAATGGATGGATGTATGATATAGGGAAGCTGGTGGTACCAAATGTATTCCCTGATGTAGACATGCTTAGGACAGTGGCTGCAAGATATGACCCTGTTACACAGATAATCAGGGACAATGATGGAAAGGTTCTATTGATCATTAACAGAGAAGAGGTCCAACATATTTTTGACTTGAGTGAACCGAGTGAAGACTTGGTTCCTATCAACCTTGAGGAAATGAAGCAGGAGTATGCAAAGCTAGAATATTTTTTTAGAGCAAGGTTGCTTCCACCTCATCTGGCTAAGGCAGGAGGTTCAAAATTTCATATCAGCCCCAATGACCAGGAAACTTTCAAATTAAATTATTTTGCAAACCATTTCCTAGCCACTTTCTATTCTTTATGTCATATTTTGGGTTTCAGTCCTAGTACGGTAATGCCCATTGCTTATATGTTCATGGGGGTGCAAATACAACACCCTAACTTCTCTGTGACCTATGACTTCACTTCTTTCTTGGTTGAGAGGATGCATGAAGGACTTTCAAAGCTGTAAAACAATGATACTGACACTCAATTATTTTAGTATTCTATGCTAATACAAATGTTTTTGTTTAAGAATGTTGACTTTTTCTTTGAGATGATGAAATTAAGGCAATCAGTTGATGGAGAAATATTGCCAGTACAGATATGGGTTGTAGATTTATCTTGTAATAAGGAAAGCACTAGTTATGTGCAATTTGATAATTATTTTGCTTCCAGATTAAGGGCTAGATTAATGGTGAATATACCTAGGATTCCTGAGGAATTACATGATTTCCTCAGGCTAAAGGAGAGAAAGCCAGAATTGAAGGTTTACCATAACTGGGGTGACATTATCCCACACCTAGTCAGCACTATCTTGAGAGTATATGGTTTTTAGGGAGCCCCTCATATACTACCATACAATGTGCAACTAAGAGTGGGATTTGCAGAAGTTATGTGGTAGATAGGTTGTATTCATGAGGACAACCTCACTGGAAGGGGTAAGGGAACATTTTTCCCAGATTATATAGTGGTGTTTGATTTTGTATTTTCAAAGGGAGGCTAGACGCATTTTGATAATTTCTTTAATGATTACCATTTGAGGTGTGGACCAAAGCGACAACATGATCCTGAGGATTTCTTTACTCTTTTTAGAAAAAGAATAAAAGATGGAAAATTTGTGCATGAGTTCAATTTCCCTGAAGACTTGATTAGAAATGAATTTGATTTGAATAGACAAGATTTGAACAAGGAGAAATGGATAGCTTATGGTAAGCTACTAGATTTTGTGCACAAAATGGATCCAAAATATGATCCACTATTGGAGTTCAATCCCCACCATAAGAAAATTGATTTTCTGATGGGAAACTTCAAGGAAATTATAGGCACATTGAGGACAAAAAATATAAATTTAGAATTGAGTTTGGGTGTACAAGAGCAAGGTGCCAGACCAATTGAAATAAAGCCAGCATACCATCCTATGGAAAGGTGGCCCATTTACAGGAGGAAAAAGGATAGTAGCAATGATGAAGAAGAAGTGGACAGAAAAGGAAAACAGATTATGAAAGTGCCTCCACAACCAAGTCCAAAATTCAAAGTGCCTGGGGCAATCAAAATTATTGATTTAGAATCATCACCGAAAGAAAATCTCTCATCACCACCATCTGAGCCAAGCCCTAAGAGGCAAAGAGTTGATCAACCACAGGAGGATCTAATGGATGAGATTATTGTTACTGATCAAGACATGGAAGTTGGTATGCCTTCCCCTCCTAGGCCAGCTGAATTAGTTTTATCTGATTTAGATATGAAAGGTAAAAGTGTACAAGATGCAAGAATGGAGGCATGCAAGGAGTTTCTATATGACAATACATTTGTAAAAACTCTTGTATTCTTGCAATTGGTATGGAGGATGAAGTTTGAAGAGTATCAAGATAAATGTAGGCAAAGAAGAGAACTAAGGCTTGACAAGCCATACCAAGAGAATGATGAGGATGTAAAAGTTGAATTCATGGAAGAATTCAAGAACATCACTCTTGAAGAAGGAAGAAAACTAGTGAGTCAGGCTGGTGTATTAATTATGCATGAATGGGACATTGCAGATGCAATAGCCTTTAATGCTATTATGAAGTCTAAGAATCCCTTTCAAGACTTTGAAGAAGAGGTCAAGGCAATATTGCAAAACTCTGCTTTCAGTGAGGAATATGAAACTCTGGCAATTTGGGCATTGGCCCCACAATGGAGAAAACTAGATGTTTCTGATATTAATCCAAATTTCAAGGGAGGATTGATAATAAAGAGAGCTTCAAAGACCTCAACCACTGAGGCCACTAATTTGACTTTGAATGTGGCCAAATTGGCCCAAAAGACTGTTGAAAGGGAGGAAGCTGAAAGGAAGAGCTTAATGGAAAAATATAACCTTTTGATTGAGGAGTACAACAAGATGCAGTAGAAAAATGTTGAGTTGCAAACTGAAGTGGAGAGGTTTAGGTATAAGCAGATTTGGGAGACATCAAGTGCTCCAAGAACCAGTACATTACCTTCCACAACAGGGTCAGTGCCTTCTGCTTCTCCAATTGTTTCCACACCAGGATCTCCCAGTTAGAATCATGTCCTCACCCTTTCTTTAGAGGAAGTTGAAGAAGAAATAGAGTGCTCTGTCGATCCTACAAAGAAGCAGCTCTTGCAAAAAATTGATGAATTGCAGGCATCATTAAACAAAAGTGAGGAGGGATCTCTCTTAAAGCAAAAGGAAATTGTTACTACTATTTTGAGGCATTTAAATGAAAAGGTTGATAGCAAATTGCTATCTATACATTCTTTATATTCTTTTTTGTTAGCAACAATAAAGAATATTGATAGGGATCAGGAAGTAGCGATACCAATAATTGAAAATTGGATCCCTAGGGCCAGTGATTTGGATATCATGTATAAGGCCTCAAGGTTTGACATAAATAAAAGGGCCCAATCATTAAATCCTACTCATGTGTTAGTAAAATCATTGCAAGGTTTTCAGACCTTACCAGATGACTTGAGTAGGAAGATTAGGGAGCTGGTGAAGAATTTCAATGATTGGAGTAACACATTGTTACTTGATATAATTGATGAGCAGGGAAAAATCAGGTCATTTCAACAATGGCAGGCTCAAGCAAGTGAGGCCATCAATGATCAAATCAATTCAATTTGTGATGAGTCAGACTATGATTTGTTGGTGAGCTGTATGGACAAAATCATTAGTACCAGCTCATTTTTTGAATCTTTTGAAAGGGATGCAAATCAGGTAACGGTAAAATACACACCTTATAATACCAAGGTGGATGAGGTAATTAATTTTGACTGGCCGACTGATGATGAGTACCAGAAATGGGTAATTAAATATTTGACTGAGGAGGAGTAAAAGGAGTGAACTACTAACAAGTGGCAGATCAGATGTTGCGGTTGCAACAGTTCCAGTTTTGTGTTGATGGCTTTCTCGGTGCAGTTTTCTTGTGGTTTTTTGCATCAATGTTTCTCAGCTGATATGATGAACAAGAATATTTTTCAAGGTGGTGGTTATTGTAACAAATTTTAGAATATCACCAGGTGCTCTAATTGACTAGTGACAGGTGTACTTTCTGGCCCGGTGCTTGTTTGCTCCTTCATTTTCTATAAGAAGGATTTCAAGGCCAGAAGTACAGGTTAGCAAGTTAGATAATTTTTGTCGAGTCTAAGTGAAGTTGTAGAGTGAATTGTAAATTCTGATGGTTTTAGAGAAATTCAATTTAGATTTTGAGTCATTTTGTAACAGGTTTTGAGTTCATAGAGATTTAAAGTTGTATAACAGTACTAGCATTTGAGTTGAAATGAAAATTTGAGCTCATGTCTCTCCATTGTACATGCATATCTAAACTTTGAATGAAATAACTAAGGGTTGTTTTATCCATCTCACTATTGTGGTGTGTATGATTCTATTTTAGCTTTAATTCAAGGAATTAATCAAAATTCTTGAATGGGATTATAAGCGGATATGTGTTGTATAAGGATTTGATAAGTAGTCCTGGGTTAGAATGCATACTGATGAAATTGTAATGCAATATTGTCAGGGATCTTATATGTGATGTATTAAATATGTTATAAACCTCTAGATGCTTTTGAATTTGACTCCTGCAATGGATATATGGCACTGATCTAAGTTGTAATTATTAGTGTAGTTCAGTATTTGTTTGTCTTTTCCTAAAACTTGCTACAAATTGCAAATCATTGACTATCTTATACAATGAATTGTGTTTAGTTATCTCACGCTCCAGATAGTTAATATTGTCCATGAATAGCCAATTCTAGTTGATATTATCTTATTGTGATGAGCTATTAAGTGAGATCATCTGCTATTGTTAATGTTGTTTATAATAATGGTGTAGAGGTTGTAAACACATTAAGGGATCATCCTCCTGGGTCTTGCAGAGCCCGAAGTGTAGGAGGCTTTTAAAGTCCTCGTCAATTGGTCCAGGTCCTTGAGCTGCCTTCGATTGGAATTGGAAATTCCATAGGTAGATTAGAAGACAAACTTGGTTACATTGTAAAAAGAACCAACATACACGTCAACCACTGAACAACCACCTCTACAACTGACTTTTTAATCTTTTATGATCACAGAGCATAAAAGCACACTAATTTCAAGGTTGTTAACATCACTATTGAAATGTTTTAATTTTTTGACCTTTCAAACATTAAAAAGTACATCATTAAATTAATTATGTAATGGCATAAAAATTAAAACATCATGAATTAATTATGTAACCACATAAGTCAAATATAATTCTATCAAGAAAAAAATATCAAATAGATAATATAATTGCATAACTTATACATTTCAATGTCATTGATCTTCTTCTTCTTCATCCAACTCTTTGTTTGTATCATCCGATCAAGATTTGACATTGTAAGGATTGGTCATATCATCATCATCATCATTGATATCAGTTTCAATAATTTCATCATCCACACGGATATCATCTTCATGAACATTAACTCTTATATCATCATGATCTAGTTCCTCCTCTTCGACATCTTTGTCAAGGAAATCATCAACTAACTATTGATCCCGATCATCATCTACATCATCTTCTAGTTCTTCAGGATCTTCTTCTTCCACCACATTATACTTTACCGACCTTCCTCTTGGATCATGTCTAACAAAAAATGACCAACCTGGTTTACCTGCAACCTCTGAGTAAAATACCTGCTTACATTGGCTTGGAAGAACATAAGGATCATTTCTAACTCGCTCGATCAACCTTGTATTAACCATGGTAAATCCATTATCATGTTCAATAATAGTTCTCTCAGGATCATTATCATTCAATCGTAGCCTGTACCATAGGATGACGAATCGAATTAATCTGAAGGACTTAAATTCACACTCAAGTATATCATCCAAAATCCCATAGTATCAATTTTCTAAGACTTGTGGATGTATGTCGCTTCTAGATGAAACATTAGTCACCTGAAAGACTGCAGTTATACCAGAATCACAAGTTTTCTTCATGTCATCAACATTTTGATTCGAAATTTACAACCATTGCTCCACATAGCCTTGTGGTGTTTCACCTGCAATATGTCAAACATGTAAAAATTATTGCAATATCGTCAGTTGATAAACATATTTATTCTTGGCCGAATGTATGCAAAGAAACAATCTCAACATATATATACATCAATATAATTGAAAATAATTAAATAATATGGGTGATTAATATATTTATATGTACATTTTTATCTCTTAAACCATATGCTAAATCAATTTCCCTTTGTGTAACATTAGAATCTCTATTACGATGAGCTTCTTTAACCAATGAAGCCACACCTTCCCATGTTAATGTGCGACCAGATTGTTGACATCGTTCAATCCATACCATCATCCAATCAAGATTGTTCGTGACGTACAAATGTAGTGCATCCCACTCTCGACCAACTATGCAAAAATGAGAATTAACAAGCGGCAGCATAGTGGTTAAATACCGCGATTATCGACCTTAATTTATAATTGATGTATATTGAAGATTAAAATTAAATAAGTACAATATACATAAAAACCATATGTAAAATGTATTCTAATTAATCTCCATGACCATCTTATAGTGGCTCTCACTTTCCTCAATCTACCTTTCCCCATCAGGTACTCCCCTTCGAATTTGTTAATGGAGTTGGGATCCCAAATACGATCTACATGAATCTTTGCTGCAAACTTAAGAAGATATTCACTAATGTATACCATGGTCTAGTATACCATATACCCCTCCACCATAGAACCCTTAGGATGTGCTCTTTGTCTAACCAAAGCCTTCAAAAATTTCAAGTGCCTCTCAACCATCCACATTGACCTTGTGTGTGCAGGTCCACACAATTCAATCTCCTCAACTTGGTGTATGAGGTAGTGTTCTTGTGCATTGAAAAATGTTGAAGGTAGAAACTTCTTCATTTCACACATTAGACGAGGAATTTTTCTCTTCTAATAATTTATATCTTCTTTATAGAATTATTTAGATGACAACCATCTACAAGTGATTCAAGGCGCAAATATATTAACGAGATTTAACAAAAATATACAGTATATTACATAACAAGTAAAACAAATAGAAATTATAATATGTATACAATGAATTGAACAAATCTCGCTACTTACCTCATGTATTTTCCAAGATCATATATAACTTGCTTGACATTGTTGTCAAAGTTGTCTGGGAGAGATAGAGGTAGAACATACTGCAACAATTATCAAATGATATTTTCATTATTTTTCCAAAAGTAGTAAACACAATACACTGAAAAGTACATGCATTATACAAGTGTATATAATATACCAGAATAATTACCTTAATGAAGGTATGCCAATCATGTGTTTTCATCCCTAACCCAAATTCACCTTTCTTTGTTATTATATTGTTTATGTTCGCATCAAATCCTATGGGAAATCGAATTTTTTGTATGACTTCTTTTTATAGCATTGCTTTGCTACTTTGTTAATAACCAAGGAAGGGCACTTATATTAATTTGGTCTCCATCACTATTTAATTGAATGACATTTTTCATTGCATGATTGGCTTCCTGAATGTCACTACAAATTTTGACAATTTTTTCTTTGTCACGCCTTATATCCAATATTTTCCATAACGTTTTTGTTATATTCTTTCTAATATGCATTGTATCCAACAAATGCACAATTTGTAGCTGCTCATAGTAGGGCAATCTACTAAATTGTCTAGGATAACTTTTCAGTCCCTATGGAAGATGGCCATTAATGCCTTGACGACCTTCATGAAGCATATAAGTTAAACAAATTAACAACGACAATCATTGTCAATTACAACATGAGTAAACCTAACACAATATAAAATATAAATTCAAAACATATCATATATGATAGATAAAAATTTGATCGATGTATAACTTGTGATTAATTCTATTATGTTCAACCATAGGTGGGGTGACATTCTTTGTGGTTTTGATGTAGTCTCCTCTTTCCCATTGAAAAGATGTTTTGATGGATTGATACTACGATTTCTATGGAGGAAGTGCCTATGCTCATCAAACACGCTTTCCCTAAACTTGTTGAGCAGCGAGATTTCATCTTTGGACCTAAGTGGATATGCAAAATTTTCCCTTTGTTTGAAGACCACCACGAGATGATATAATTGGATTAAATATGTCAATTTTTATAATTATATATAATGAATAGATTATTTTAAAAACATTCATGATATCTACTTCATCAAATTAAATATTGTTAAAGTGTAGTCGAACATTATAACATACCACAAAATGTGTTAGCCCTGGGGCATCATGAATTGTCCATACAAGCATTGCATGGAATTGAAATTGTCTTTGTCCTATTGGTCTGGAGATGTCATACATAGTGGCGCCATTCCATAACTTTAGTAACTCGTCGATAAGAGGCTCGATATATACATTCATATCTTTAACTTGGTGTAGACCGTAAAATATCTTGATTGACGTAAAGTGCATCGATCACGACTTACTAACATCATTTCTTCTGAATCATCCCTCGGTCTAACCATTTAATCAAAATCTCACTGTCTGATTAAATTCATCGAAGATTTCATCCCTTAATTGAATAAATCATTTTATCTAATTAAGGCAGTTCCTTCTGTTAATTAAATCAATCCATCTTATCTAATTATCCCTATTTAATTAAATAATCAATTTATTTTATTAAATCTCTAAAGTTTGTCCATTAAATTAAGTAAATTAAAACCTTATTTGATTTAATCTAACATCATTCATTTTAATTAAAATAGAAATCAAAATCTTTTATTTAATTAGCCTCTTATCATTCCTCTCTTATTTGGTTAAATAAAATCCATAAATCTAAGTCAAATAGGTCACATCATCCTAATCTCTGATTAAATTAATTAACCCTTGATTAATTTAACAACATAATCTCATGTCACATCCTCTAGATAATGCAAGTTGCGCATGAAAATGGATTTAATTCATTTATTAAATCCCTATTTTCCTCACATGGCATCTTTTGGAATATTCTCTCAATTTGAATTCAAAAATTCCAAGTCAACATGTACATCCAACAAGGCAATAAATTTCTCTTACATGTCTTTTGCCTTGAGCCAAGTGGCATTTATTGCATTTTCCTTTCCCTCTTACATGTCATTTCAACAAATTTGAATTTCAAATATTTGCATTTATTGGCACAAACCCCAAATCTTGCACATCCATCATCCACTCATAGCTTGACAAGTGGCATCATATTATTGGATGAATGTTAGTCCCACATTGCTCAAATTTGGACTTTCATCCATCTTGAAATTCTATAAATAAAATGCTCATGTCTTCATTTCATCATCCACAATCCACGTAAAGTTACCATGCTAAAATACTTAGCCATTTCCATTCATCAATCTTGAGTTCTTAGCTAGGTTATTGTAGATTTGGGCTTGGAGCTCTCACCATTCATCATCAAAAGTGGATCAAATCTCTTCATCAAGTCAACATATCGAAGCTTGCAATCATAGGAATTGAGAAAGGGTCAATTTTCACATCAAATTGGTACCAATTCCCCCATGGGATCAAGAGTTTTCTTTTCTAATTAGGGTTTAATCTTTGCTTTATCTATTTCATTGTGTTCTTTGTTATTTTCATTCTTAGTTTGAGGTTGTAAATGGATTTCATGGGGAATCCTTGTTTAGACTTGCAATATCTAACTTGAGGTGTTTATTCTCTTTGTTTTGCAGGTACCTAGGTTGGGGTTCACACACTTGGTACTTACCTAGTTGAATGA
>VDFB02383487.1:0-20359 GCA_007258455.2 Sequoia sempervirens | reverse complement strand
TAGATATATCAAGATTACAAGTATTAGTCATATAAAGTTCAAGTTATCATGTATGAATTTGAGGCATTGGAATCAAGATGATGGCATGGCAGTCATGCAATGTTCTAGGGTATTCCCAAAAGAATGTTCTATGATAATGGGAAATGTAAGACCATGATCTTAATTCATATGGTATTTTGACCAGCTTTGATAAGTAACCAAGTGCTACCCATAGGTTTTTTATTACTCTTATCAAAACACCCAAATTTGAGTTTTCTGCTTTTCAAGTTGATTCTAAAATATTCTAGCTTCTCAATCAGCCAAAGTGAGATGACGTAAATTCCAAACCCTCCACCAAAAAAGATGTTATTGATTGGGATATCATTGGTCAAGAAACTAGTGAATATTGGAGATTATTAATTTAAAAAGCATATCATTGGTGAGTACTTGTTTCATAGCACAACATAATATGGAATTGATTTGAAACCTCAAGCTACTTCTAGGGAATGTGCTTCAGTATCACATCTTAGTTGTTCAAATTGCTTTCATTGTTGCCTACTTAGAACAGAATAATGCTGTAGTGAAGTACAGCTAAGATCTAAAAGAGACATTCTACAAAACATGTTATTCAGTTCTTCAATGAGATCCATTGGCCAGGTTTTCACTGAAATGTGTCATAGGTATACCAGGTTGATATTTTGATTTGAATTTTGTACGATTTTTAGATACTATGCATTGCGTAAGAGTATGTTTAGCTTTGCATGTGGTATTTATACCATTGTCAAGGGTTGGTGCCTCTTGAGTTGCCTTTGATGTTTTTGATTTTATATTTGTGGGTGAAGGCTCAGCTGCATGTTTTGGTTATTTTTATTCCAATAAAACTTTGTAGACTTTTTCAACTTTTCCATAGCTTGATTCAAAGATTCCTAGTCTAAGCTTCAAAATCATTCCACACAATATTCAAAGATAAGGAAATTTCATCTAAAGCTGGAATTCTTAGTGATCGGTGCTGATCCAAAGCATTTGTTATAATCTTGAAAAGGTTTACATCTGGCAATCAAGCATTATACCATTGGCCAGGTTTTCACCAAAATGTTCCATAAGGATATCTAGGTTGATATTTTGATTTGAATTTGTAGGATTTTTGGATGCTATGCATTGTGTAAGAGAATGCTTAAACTTTGTATATGGTATTTATCCCATTGTCAAGGGTTGGTCCCTCTCGAGTTGCCTGTGATGCTTTTGATTTTATATTTGTGGGTGAAGGCTCAGCTGCATGTTTTTGTTATTTTTTCTTGCAATAAAAGTTTGTTGAATTAACATGAGTGACAGTAGTGAAGTCTTTTTCAACTTTTCCATAGCTTGCTTCAAAGATTCCTAGCACATTTGGCTCCTTAGATGGTAATTGTTTTCTACTCAAAGTTTTAGATGATTTGCATAGGTTAAACAATTTTGATAGAAGCAACTTCTTAACCAGTAGGTTTTGCATTTGGTTTCTCTTGTCAAGAATTATTGTTTGAGAGTGATCCAAAAAAGGATTCTAAGTAAGCAATTAGTTAAATAATTGTATATAATGTAATTCCATTACTTGTTTTCTTTGATAAATTCATCATATCTTTCATGTATGATAGTAGCATTTATCTTACAATCCCTAAAACATGTTGATGTTACAGCGTCAGTTTTATCTTCCAGCCTGTTCGTGTAAAAGAAGACAATTAAATAATAGCCTATCGGCTATTTAATTGTTGGCAGCGATTTGTGATATGATGCGTAATTTATTAAATAATGATGAACATTTAATAAATGAGGAGGCATGATTTGCTATGAGGCCGATCCCTTGAAGAGTTGCGATTGGTTATGTTTTATTGAAGAGACACATCCTTCTATTCAGGCTGAATTGTCTTGGAGAGACACGACCCTTCCACTCACTTGTATATATGTTCAATACTTCTCACTTGTTTCTCATTCATTCATTACATATCATCAATTCATTCCAGTTGTCTCAAGTGCGAGTTCATCATAAGAGCAGTTTGATATTGATGAAGGCTGTAGTTCATCATCAGCATATTACATGTGATTAGATCTGTGATAGCATCAGCTTGTGGTGCATTATCTTGGCTTCATTATTGGCCATTATTGTAAAGGAGTTTCTCATTGAGATTCAATATATAAGTGATATATTGTTGCTGGGTTTTTCTCCCTCAAGAGGAGGGTTTTCCCAGGGTATCTGCTGTGTTTTGTGTTGATTATTTTTGAATTAAATTCTGTGCATTAAATCTGATCATAAAACTGACATGGTATCAGAGCAGGTTTGAAGAAGATCGTGATCAGATTTGTTATTGCAGCGATACTCTCTATTCTCTCTTTCATATCTTTGTCTATCTCTATCTTAGTCAAGATGGTGAATGGTCTTAAAATTGAGGATAGACTCGAGGGAGCATCCAATTATACATCATGGAGGTTCAGAATCAAAAGAGAATGATTTGGCTGAGTTTGTGGAAACCAAAGTTCCCAAACCAGAGGAGGAAGAAGAGAAGTTGCAGTGGAGGAAGAAAGACATCAAGGCAAAGAAGATGTTGGTTGATTCCATTAAAGATCATATTGTTCCGATTGTCTCCAAGTTGAAGACGGCAAGGGACATGTTCAAAACTTTGGAGGAGATGTACGAAATCAACAACACCAATTGGGCACTTGCACTGAAGCAACAACTACACCATGTGAAGATGGCGAAAGGAGAAACAGTGATTGCCTATTTCATGAGGATTTCGGAATTGAGAGATCAGCTCTCTACAATTGGTCATGTGGTTGATGATAAGGACTTGACCATGCTTGCTCTCAATGGTCTTCCTTTAACATGGGAGTCCTACATTCAAGGAATCAGTGCAAGATCCAAACTTCCTAAGTTTGATCGTTTGAGGGTCGACTGCATTCAAGAGGAGTCAAGGTTGGTGGCTAGAGGCGTTGGTCAAAGTTCAACTAATGAAGATATTCATGTTCTCGCCTCTCACTCTTCGAAGAAGAAAGGAAAAGATGGGAAGAAAGGACTCTTCAAAAGGAATCGAGATAAAGGAAATGATGGTGCTCCCGCATTCAAGAAGAAGAAAGACTTATCCAAAGTCCAATGCTTTAGATGTGACAAGTATGGTCACTTTGCCAAGCATTGTCCATCCAGGCCTAAGTAGCAAGCCACCATTGCAGATGTTGATGATGCCTCTCCACAGAAGAACTCATGTGAATACTTGTTCTATTCGGCATTATCAAGTAGTGTACCTACCGACACCAACACTTGGCTGATCGACAGTGGTGCTTCTCGACACATCACTGGTTTTAAGGAGCATTTATCAAGCTTGGTGGAGAGAGATTCTACTGAACAAGTCATTATTGGAGATGATGCTAGCTACTCGGTGAAAGGGATTGTGACCTCTACTCTCCATTTGGATTCTGGCATTAACTACAATTATGTGATGTCCTTTATGTTCCAGGAATCAAGCGTAATCTTATCTCCATTTCAGCTTTAGAAGATAAAGGATATCAAGTTGCCTTATCCAAAGGCAAAGTACTTGTGTGGACGAAAAATTCCAACTTCAAGACTGCTCAAGTAATTAGTGTTAGACATGAGAGCCTCTATGGGCTATGCATGAATCCCATGGGGCATTGGTTTATGATTCTTCAAACATGTGATCTTTGGCATGAAGATTGAAATATCTTTACACTTCCGACTCTACCTATCATGGAGAAGATAGTTCACGAGGCCTTCCCTAAATTTAACCCGGGGCATGAAGGTACTTGCAAGGTACGTACAATGGGTAAGAATACAAAAGCTCATTTCATAGCCAGAAAGCAAAATCTAAATATATTCTAGATCTCATTCATTAAATTTATGTGGTCCAATGTCACATTCCTTCTTGGTGGTTTCTTGTATTACATTCTTTTTATTGATGACTACTCTACAAAGACTTGGATTTATTTCTTGAAAACTAAAGAATCTGAGGAGGTATTAGAAAGGTTCAAGAAGTTCAAAGCTCAGGTAGAGAACCTTTCTGGGAAGAGAATCAAAGTCCTAAGATCTGATAATGGAGGAGAGTACACTTCTGGCAGCTTTCAGAATTTCTATGTTGAAGCTGGGATTAAGAGGGAGATATGTGTTTCCTATAATCCTCAACAAAACAGTGTTGTTGAGAGGAAGAAACAGATCAATTGTGGAAGCAACAAGAGCCATGATCCATGACTAGGATCTGCAAACCTTCCTATGGGAAGAAGCTTCTAGGACTGCAGTCTATGTTCAGAATAGAAGTCCTCACAAAATCTTGGAAAGCATGACTCTTGAAGAAGCCTTTACTGGAAAGAAGCCAGAGGTGAGTCATTTGAGGATCTTTCGATGTCCAATTTATGTTCATATTCCAAAGGAAAAGAGAACAAAGTTGGAGCCTTCTGGCAAGAAGGGAATATTTGCGGGCTACAGTGAGACATCAAAAGCATACAGGATATACATTCCAGGTCAGAAGTTGATCAAGATCAGTAGAGATGTCACATTTGAGGAAGATGTTGCATTCAGAAGATCCAAGGGCACTCACATGGAGATTGATAGTGAAGAGTCTCCTCAGGATATGGAGTTGACCATGCTCACGAGATTGGGAGGAACTTGATTAAAGAAGATGATGATCGGTTGAGCCCTTGGAACCTCGATGGGCCCTCTGTGTGATTGAGAGAAAAAAAGACCTCTTTGGGCTGAACAAACAATGGGGAGCGAGAAAGAGGTTGCAGCTCAAGAGGAACCTTCCGAGCAAGAGACCTCACAGTTCTCTGGTTATGTTGCTTTGATGAGTCAGGATTAGTAGTCAGAGCCTTCCGATTGAGAGCTTCTAATCAACAAGTTTGGAAAGATGTTATGTGAGGAGGAGTATCGGTCAATTCTCAAGAATGATGTTTGGGACATTGTTCCTAGACCCGAAGGCAAATCAGTGGTATCTTCAAAATGGCTCTTGAAGATCAAGCATGTGGTTGATGGGAGCATTGAGAAGTACAAGGCAAGATTCGTGGCTAGAGGGTTCTCACAAAAAGGGGGAGTTGACTATGAAGAAACATTTGCTCCTGTTGCTCGCTACACTTCTGTCAGAACCATTATTGCCATTGTTGCATCTAGAGGATGGAAGATTCATCAGATGGATGTGAAGACAGCTTTTTTGAATGGTGTGATTAAGGAAGAAGTTTATATCGAGCAACCTGATGTATTTGAGGTACATGGGAAGGAGTCTCATGTTTGCAGGCTGAAGAAGGCCTTGTATGGTCTTAAGCAGGCTCCTCGTGCATGGTACGAAAGGATTGATCGTTACTTGTCAAGCTTGGGTTTCTCTAAAGAATGATGCGGATTCAAATTTGTATTTTAAGGTAATTGATGGTGAAGCATTGATTTTGGTTTTGTATGTTGATGATTTGATTCTTACTGGAGAAGATCACCTCATTCTCAAATGTAAGAAGGAGTTCGCTTCTGAGTTTGAGATGAAGGACCTTGGGCTCATGCATTACTTCCTTGGCTTAGAAGTTTGGCAGAAGCCAAATGAGATGATTCTAAGTCAAAGGAAGTATACTATTGATATACTTAAAAGGTTTGGTATGATAGTTACCAAATCCATGTTTACACAGAACCAATCTACATGATTAAAAGAAGGTTGCAGCTAATTCGAGACTTGGTGGATCCTACGATGTACAAGTAGTTGATTAGGTCCTTGATGTATCTAGTTAACACTAGACCAGATATCTTTTATGCTGTGAGTGCACTTAGTCGGTTCATGTGTGAACCGAGACAGATACATCTTGTTGCAACAAAACATATCCTGAGATACTTGCATGGCACAGTTGGATATGGGTTGAGATATTCTTAAGATGTGGACTTGGGCTATGTTATCACATTGAATTAGGCGAGGAAGTGTCCTTGTCGGAAGAAGCACCTCTAGATATTTACTTGAACTTTAGGATCTACCATGATATCACGATGCGGCTTGATCATTTAGCGTAAAATCTGATGAAATGAGTACATTGCAACTTGTATGGCAACTCAAGAAGCAATATGGCTTCGTAAGCTCCTTGCAGGATTGTTTGGACAATCAATGGAGCCTACTATCATTCATTATGATAATCAAAGTTGTGTGAAGATTTCTGTCAATCCTGTGTTTCATGACAAAACCAAGCATGTTGAGATCAAATACCGATACTCGAGATATGGTATTGAGGCTTCTCTGAGTTGAGGTATATGTCGGCGATGAAGCGGGCGGGAACGCATTCTCCGCAAGCCTCTCTTCAAGATAAAGGTTTGTGTACTGAGATAAGCTTGGTATGGTGGAAATCTGTTATGGCGAGAAGAGTCTAAGTATCGATGATCCTCTTTAATGAGTTCTTCTGCGGCGAGAGAAGTTCGAGGTGAAATCCTTGATTCCACCCCACAGGAAACCCATGGTGGATGTCATGGCGTAACGACTCCATGGCTGACATCCGTTGAGAGGGGCCAGTGATGATTTTCTTGTACTTAATATTTTACACCCTCACGGGAGAGCCATGAGGTGAGAGTCATGTTGAGGTGACAACAGCATAGTGATGAACACTTGTACATGCATACATGGTTGGCAACCGTATGGTTGATATCATGTTGAGTCATACTCGATATCACGATGAGGTGATCTTTCTTTTTCCACATGGTTGTAGCCATTGTGGTAGACATCACGATGAGGTGATATGTCTTGTCGCGGTGACATTCTCCCCTAGCTGAGAGGGAGTGTTGATGTTACAGCGTCGGATTTATCTTCCAGCCTGTTCGTGTAAAAGAAGACAATTAAATAATAGCCTATCGGCTATTTAATTGTTGGCAGCGATTTGTGATATGATGCGTCATTTATTAAATAATGATGAACATTTAATAAATGAGGAGGCACAATTTGCTATGAGGCCGACCCCTTGAAGAGTTGCAATTGGTTATGTTTTATTGAAGAGACACATCCTTCTATTCAGGCCGACTTGTCTTGGAGAGACACGACCCTTCCACTCACTTGTATATATGTTCAATACTTCTCACTTGTTTCTCATTCATTCATTACATATCATCAATTCATTCCAGTTGTCTCACGTGCGAGTTCATCATAAGAGCAGTTCGATATTGATGAAGGTTATAGTTCATCATCAACATATTACATGTGATTAGATCTGTGATAGCATCAGCTTGTGGTGCATTATCTTGGCTTCATTATTGGCCATTATTATAAAGGAGTTTCTCATTGAGATTCAATATATAAGTAATATATTGTTGCTGGGTTTTTCTCCCTCAAGAGGAGGGTTTTCCTAGGGTATCTGCTGTGTTTTGTGTTCATTATTTTTGAATTAAATTATGTGCATTAAATCTGATCATAAAACTAACAAAACATTTGATGGATCACCCCTGATTATCAAGGTACCAACAATAATTTGGGCTTCTACCATTGAGAAGTAGTAGTTGGATTAATAGCTCTAGGACCAGAAGGTGGCAATTTTTGTTTGATCTCTTCATATGACAAAGGTTCATGAATAGATTGATCAAATTGCGGTTGTGGTAAATGAATGGAACTTACCAATTGAAATAGTGGACTTTGTTGACTATTGCCTGTTTCAGAATCTTGAAATTCAATAGAAAAATATAAAACTAGGGTCAAACTTAGAATCTTGAGCATTAGAAACACCATCTCCACTGGTGTGTCGATTTTTATTCTTTGGAAATATGAATGTAAAATTCATCAATCTCCCTTTGGGTTTTGTTTTTTGCTAAGTACTGGCCCATGCCTCCAATAAACATCATCGGCCCTTTTTAATAAACGACTGCCGGCCTCCACCACGTGTCTGCTCAGCGCTCTCCGAAGGAATTCTCTCCTTAACTCTTCTACCGGCCCTTGCTATGCTCCCACATGTCTTCACCACGGGTTTTTTTTAACTACTTCCCTTCACTTCCTCGTCAGGCCCCGCCCGTGTGCCACGTAGCTCCCATTTGCATAAAGATTTGGCGAGCCCCACAAGCGGTGTCTATAGTAAACATTGTTGCTACGTGTCATCCCAGTGCAAGCTTTCAACGAAGGGAAGGAGGAATGAACCACGGGCAGCGCCATGCTGCCATCTGTCTCCTTGTCGATGCTTCTTCAACACAAAAGATGGAGCAAGCTATGGGATACGATATGCTGCCACATTTCTAATTGCCTATACTAGGTGGCAACACTTGTCTACTCGGGACTTTGCCGGGACCACTGCTATCATTCGTAGGGGATGCACCTGGATGAGGAGCGACCAAATGCTATGGCCCAAATATTTTTTTGTTGCAATGGCCAAGGGAATCATTGCTACTGCATCATTGCTCAAAATTCCAAATCTTTTCAGTTACTGCTCGCTAGGCAGTGGGAATGCTGGCTATATATACTGCTCTTTGCTTCTGAAGAGGGGTTCGAAAATTACATGTTACATGTTCCAAGTTCCACGGGTTCAAGAATTACAGGATTTTAGAGAGACACCAGGCCTTTCTATTGTTTAGATTATTGCAAGAACTCAAAGACTATGCCATTGTTCGGCCTCTCTGCTTTCTTATGCTCTTGATAAACTTTATACTGTGCCATTATTGTTTGAATGGTTCATTTGCAGAACTTCTATAATTTTAATGCAAGTTTGCTGGTTTAGATCATGTCTTTTGACTCTTCTTTTCAGTAAATGGGTGTGAAAATTATTTTATGTCATTGAATGAGTTGTTCATGTTTCAATTTTTAACTTTGTTATTCTAGGACATACTGATTGTTGAACGGCCTTTAGATCATATCCAAAAAGATAGTTCATCATGCTCTTTTATTTAAATTCAGCTTATCGCCTAGTTAGATCCTTATTTTTATATCTCGCCTTTTCCATTCCAAAACCAATTACAAGAAGCTTCCGGGCTTTAAAATCAAGGTCACCTGCTTTTAGCATTGATGTCCCATAAATCGAGTTTCACAAAGGGTTGTTACCTTGCCAATTTTTGGCATCAATAGCTTTTCTTTTTCCTGGCACGCCCGGTGGGACAAGGCTTAAATGAACCTAATTTTAAGGAGGGTGTATGAGCCATCGGCCTGTTACTAGGTCCCAAACAGCAAATAATCCTGGTTTATTAGTACCACCATTAGGGACAATATAGCTCGCGACCCAATTAGTGAACGTTCCACTTCCTCCGCCCTTTCCGCTAGCCATGTTGCCTACCACTAACAGAAATTATGTGGCGTGGGATGCCAGAAGTCCTCTTGTAGCACCTGTTGTTTGGGCCGCTATCCCAGTCTCTGCCCTAAAAGCCATACCTAAATTCACCGGAGACAGCTCAAGAACACCAGTCGAACATCTTCAAGATGTTGCGGATGTATGTCTAGTACACGGCGATACAGACCAAAATATAGCACTAAGGTTGCTCGCTGCCTCTTTCAGAGGCAAGGCACTAGATTGGTACCGAACACTGCAACCAAACACTATCATGACTTGGGATGAGCTCAAAGATCCTTTCTATCAAAAAATTTTGAATGACAAAAATTGGTCCTCGCTATATTATCAGTTGTCGGTCATAAAGCGGGCTCCACACAAAGCCATGGCTGACTTCAATGCTCGGTTTCATACAAGCTAGCAGAGAATCCAAGTTGATATCCGCCGCCCGATCTAGCAATTATGTTCTACTTGAAGTCTATCAACCCCGACATTTCAATGATGATTCAGTCTTTGGGCGGGACCACACTACCAGACGCCTACAGCGTTGCTGTTAAGGCGGAGAACAATTTGATAGACCCCAGGAAGTTGCCACCTCGGCCCATCATTCCTATATTTCCAAAAATATCAGTTCCTGCTCAAGTGATGCCTTCTACTAGCGCGACGGCTCCTCCTCAATCTATGTACACATCCGAGCGCAACGCAAAACGTCGCATCTACATCCGTCTCTTCAAAGGAGGATATGAATGACGTAAAGGAAATGTTGCAGGCCATGGCCAACGAGATAACCGTTATCAAGCGCAACTAGGCCATTCCTCCGAAGCCAACCTATCAAAACTATTAGGGCGGAAGGTCTTCTTACCAACAAAGCCAGTTCCAAGGAGGCGCTCGCACAAATACACAGGTGCAAACAACAAATCAAATAGTACCGGTGCCTTCTCCGTTGCAGAGCGCTAATCTAAACTCAAGTAGAAAGCTAACTGTGGGGAAAAACAATTTAATTGATGACACCAACCCCTGGTGCTTCCCTTGTGGCGATTCACACATGCCCCGAAACTGTCCGCGCGACAACCTACAACAAAAGGCGGCGGAGCAGCGCAACCAAGGTACAACGTCAGATCCTGGAAGCTATGTGTATACCTCTTCGCAAATGGACAACGCAGTGCTCACCGCACAAATGTCGGGGATGTCCCTGGAGCAAGAAGCGGACATCGCTCTCAATCACGCACTCTTCTCATGGATGGAAGAGGAAGAAGCGGTGTTTGCCAATGAGGCATCCACATCTAAGACACCGCAAGTACAGTCCAACTACAACACCCACTCGAAGAGGACATTCACGGGCAAACCAGTTGTCCCACAACTAGTTAGCCCGCAGCCTAAAAGCACTTCTGACCAGACACCTACTACCCCCACAGTGGTGACACAATGTCCGCCACAAAAGGAAATTGTTATAACGAGAGCTAGGAGCAGAAACCTCTGAATCCACCACCGTTTAATGTGGTGGAACAATTGAAAAAATAATCCGCTAATGTGTCTCTGTGGGATATCCTAGCCATCCCGGAACAGAAGACTCTCCAAGAGGATGTGAGCGTCGCACGAACGGAGCAGACGCTCAAAGCAAAGGTTGTTGATCAATCACCTCCTGCCAAAGTTCTTACAAATAGCACATCGGAAGCCCCTACTAAAGTAAGAGATAAGTCAAAGCCTCAACCCTTCTTAACTCTCATTATAGGGGAGAAATTATTACATAATTCCATGATCGACTCTGGTGCTAGCACCACAATCATGCCCAAGCAGATAGCCGAGGCCTTAGGACTCAGCTACAAACCTTTAAAAAAGGGGGTTATGCAACTTGATGGGAATAAAGTTGAAATTGTAGGCCTCATCAAAGACCTCCCATTGACTCTATTCGCTTGTCCCAGTATCACCGTCCCTTAAGACACTCTAATCATAGATGTTCCCCTATGTTTGGTCTCTGCCTATCCTGGGAGTTTACTTCAAAAATAGGTGGATATCTTTCTCTGGACTGGTCGCATTTGATCCTAAGGACCAAGCATGGAGCTAAAATGAAGATAGTATCTGAAGCCCTGCATTCGGAACATGTGGCCGATGAAGCCATGACCAACTTTGAGGTCGCTCATACCTCTATCACCAAGCAAGAAATGTATCGCGTTGAACTACTGGAAGATGAAAAAGTGACCGGAGATCAGACCGATCAAAAAAATGTTCTCTTAAGCGAACATATAGATACTGATCCTTTCGGCAACTACCATGCTACCGGGTTGGACACCTATGTTATCTACGATGAAGATCAAGTACTCCTGAAGGTCATCAAAGAATCCGAGAATGGTCAAGCCTCAGAACTGTGGACGTTGCACTTCAACGGAGCAAGATGTAAGGTTGGCGCAAGAGCCGGGATATGTTTAATATCCCCACACAATGAAAAGACACTGAGGTCTTCCCGCTTTCAGTTCACTTGCTCGAACAATGAAGCTGAGTACAAAGGACTGGTGCAAGGTTTAAGCCCCGCAAAGTGAAGGGCATTAAGCAATTAATAGTGTTTGGAGATTTCGAACTAGTAGTCAATCAAGTCCGCGGAATTTATGCGGCCAAGAATGTCTGCATGCGATCCTATAGACACCGAGTTTGGGACCTGATTGAGAGCTTTGAAGCATTCAACATTCAAACAGTTCCTAGAGAACAAAATATAGATGCGGATCATATGGCAGCAATCGGATCCCAGTTTGATCTCGCCTCCGACCTCATTCACGACAAACACTTTGTACGAGTGATAGTCCGACCAGCCATTCCAGACAACGACCAAAGCTGGCAAGTGTTCGACAATGATGAACACATTGCCTCATTCATTCAGCAGTTGGGAGAATTTTCCGACCAGCTCCAACCGAAGATCACCGAAGCTTATGAAGGACAAATCATTCAGCTGAAATCCAACAAGTTTCCAAAGGGATTGGTCACTCTCGAAAATCTTTTCGATTGTGACGATGCAAGAAATGACAAGAGGAAGTTTGTAGCAGATAAAAGTGACTATGTGGATCTTCAGGTCGGAGATGGAAGAAAGCTCAAAGTTGGAAAAGATGTCCTGCATCATGATAAAGAAAGGCTCATCGACTTTTGCGAAAAATATGGAGTGGTGGCTTGGTCATATGATGACCTCAAGGGATATGATCCCGATATCATCCAACATACAATAAAGTTGGCAGAAGGTGCAAAACCAGTCCGCCAGAAACAGAGACCAGACAATCCTAAGATTGAAGCGCTAATGGCGCAAGAATTAACAAAGTTAATCCAGTCGTGGATTGTCTTCTCATTTTAACATAGCACATGGGTATCCAATTTGGTCCCGATCCAAAAGAAAAATGGAGATATTTGTCTATGTAAACTTTCGAGACCTAAATAGAGCATCCCTGAAGGATCATTACCCGCTACCCTCAATGGAGTCAATCCTGCAAACAGTGGCAGGATCAGAGATGTTTTCTCTATTAGATGGCTTCTCCGGTTACAATCAGATCTGGGTCAAAGAGGAGGATCAACATAAGACAACATTCACTACCAAGTGGGGGAACGTCAATATACGCTTAAGATGTCGTTGACCCCTAAATGCGTGAGCCACCTTCCAAAGCAGTAATGGATATCACTTTTAGTGAACTAATGAACAAGATTATCCTAATCTATTTGGATGATTTGACGGTGTTTTCCAAAGCCAAGGATGATCATTTTGATCATCTGGAGATGGTGTTCAAGAAATGCCAAGAGTTCAGGATATCCCTGAACCCCAAAAAATGTATGTCTTCGAGTGCCGAAGGAAAGCTATTGGGGCACGAGTCCAAAGGTTGTGAATTTCAATTGATCCCGAGCGGTGAAATCAATCAAAGAGCTTTCCCTTCCAGTCAACAAGAAAGGCATCCAATCCTTCCTGGGAAAGGAGAATTTTGTTAGTAAATTTATTTATGATTTTATAGAAATAATTAGGCCAATTAGCCTAATGCTGAAAAAGGATCAAATGTTTAAATGGACAAAGGAAGCCAAATAAGCCTTTGAGAGAGACAAGGATGCTATTTCCTTTGCTTCTATCCTCGTCAATCTAGACTTATCAAGGACTTCATAATGTATGTATTTAGTAGAAAGTCAAGCATTGCTACTATCTTAACTCAAAAATATGATGAGGGCAAGGGAGAATATCCAATAGCATTTCACTCCCAGATCTTGAAGGAATATGAGATAAATTACAACTTTGTAGAGAGGCAAGCGTTTGCAATAGTTAAGGGGCTCAAGAAGTTCTAACACTTAATATCTTGCAATAAGGTGATTGTCTATGTTGCGCATTCTAGTGTGTGCGAATACATCATGGAAAGAGAGGTCATCGACAAAAGAGCCAATTGGATCACCAAGATCTTCGGCATTTACATCGTGAGGTCAAAGCTTCACAAGACCATTCGAAGAGGATCGCGGCGAATATCTGGCGCACGATGAAGAAATAGCCAATCAAGAAGAGCAATGGCTAGTCCTAACGTAACGGTCGGATTCCAGTTGTTGGCTAGCGACGAGTAAGGTTCATGCTCATAGGAAAATATCTGTTGAGCCTTCCTTCTTAGAAGAGGAGATTCTACCGACTACAGAATAATGAATTCATGCTCATTGAAGGGATCCTATTCAAAATAAATTTTAACGGCGTTCTATTGTGATGTGATACCATAGAGAAAGAAAAAAGGATCCTTGACACTTACCATAGTAGTCCCACAAGGGGGAATTTCTCCGCAAAGACCACCACCATCAAAATTATGTGCACAGGGTACTTTTGGCCGACACTATTCAATGATTCCTACTCCTGGTAAAGGCTTGTATGAATGTCAATTCTCTTCTAGCAGAAGAAAAAAGAATTTACAATACCTCTTAACCGACAGTGGTTAGATTTAAACTATTCAAGACAATGGGGCTCTGGACTTCACTCCAAGGATCAACCCACCTCCGAAGGTAGGTCATAACAGATCTTGATGACCACCGACTACCACTAGGTGGATCAAGTCGCACTAATTAAAGAATGAGATAGAAGAAGAGATAGTGGACTCTAGAGGAACTAGTAAATTCAGATCTTCAATTCACCCAAAACCATCATTCGACAATGCTAAAGCTCTGGCCCCATGTAAAGTCAGTTCGCACTTCATTTACGGTATATTCCTCAAAACATCATCAACTAATACGCTACAGGGGAACGCTTAATGAAATGACAAACAAGAATCTGGTCCGACTCCTCAAAAGATTGGGTCGGAATACCAAAGGGAATGGCATAAAAACCTCTGAGCAACGCTCTGGGAAAACCGCATAACTCCTAAGCAAGTCCTCAAGACTTCGCCATATGAAATAGTATATGGAAAAGAGGCGCTATTGCCTATCTCTATGGAGATTCCAGCATTGCAATTGCTAGTCTCTTGAGGTGGAACAAAACGACGCAATGGAGGTGGGGCTAGCCGAGTTACTAGAAGTACAAGAGAAAAGGGAAAAGTCCCTAATAGCCATGACTAACCGCCAACAGGTGGTTTGACAAGAAAGCGTTCGACCAAGGCCTAAAGTGCGGAGACTTAGTGCTAAAGTTTAATGAAAGGGCTACGAAGCCAAGTCAGCATGGAAAATTTGACAGCCTTTGGGAAAACCCGTTCAGAATAATTCAATGCAAGGAACATAATGCATTTGAGTTAGAAACCATGGAAAAAGAAACGCTGGGAATTCCGGTCAACGAAATTCACCTTAAATTATTTAATTAAAGCTTGCATATCCTACCGATGTAAATATGTCTATAGTGTTTTTTCCTTCTTTCCCTTTTGTTTTTGTTGGCCGGTCTTTTTATTTATTCTATAGTTCGAGGCAAAAAAGGAACATTATTGCAGAGAGCAAGAAAAATAAACTCACAACTCACAGAACAGAAAATAAAAAACCCACATGCAAGATTGAATTCATGCATATATGCTGAAAAGGAAAAAGATGACCCATGAAGCAGATAAAGCAAAATGATTATATAAAGTTATATTTTCATTATATATATGCTTAAGTATTTACATTGTCAAAATGGCTCAAGGGCCGCGCTTCTAAAAATATATAGTTCTATTCTACTTCTTTCATATATTCTACGGAAAAGCCTTTTTCAGGCATGTATACAAAAAACGGACTACTTGCTATGAGATTGTTTTTAAAAAGCAAAAAGAAAAACACAAAGGTCTTCAGTCCACAGCATGGGCAGCAGCAACGAACGCATCAACAGTAGCGTCCACAATATCTTCATCCACAGGGGCATCATCATCAGCAGCAGCATTATCCAAGGGAGCAATGGCCAGTGGCGGAGGGAACACCAGGTTCCTGAAGTCCATGTACCAATCAATGTCGTAAAACGTCACCACGTTATAGATGCGAAAGAGAAAATGGCAAGCACGAGTGACCCTCTCGCGGTGATCATTCTGCAACTGGAGGCGAAAGCCACTCAGAAATGGCAACCATGGTACGACCACGTCCTCTTCAATGAACCTCCTACGGTCGCTCGCGGTCGGGATGCCTCCACCGTATGCAGCGTTTGCTACTACCTCCTCGAGGTCGTTCAGGTACTTCTTCAAGAAAATTTCCTTAACCAGGCGAAGAATCAACAGCTTGGGAACTCCAATATCCAGCATGGAGGCAACAAAATGCGAGCACACGTCAGTGTTAACTCGATATTTGTCCTCGTACTCAAGGCAATCCTGCCCCAAAACCCATTTCATAGCTATGATAGCCAATGAGTGCTTGTTCTTCGTCATCCTTTTCAAACACCTAGTTGAAATCTCACCTAAAAAGGTTGTTTGAGACTTATGACAGACTAGCCTGATTGGGGTATTCATGCTGGCAGACGCTCTGTAACTACCTTAAAACTACTTCTGCAAAGTGCCTAGGTCTAGCCTATGAAAACACTACGCAACTGCTAATGCTAAATTGTTAAGCCAATTACCTATTACTAACTTTGCTCAAATCACTAAGTGTGATTTCGCTACTACTGAGGTGCCTATTTATAGAAAAAGTGAGGAAAGGCGTGGTAATTTGCTTACCATAAACGTGATGTTAATCGAGTACCAACTTGAAAGTCGTGCTTGAGCTTGCTCAAATTTTCCACCAAGTTGCGTCTGCTGAGTACGACTTGCTGCGTGCAAAACTAATAAGGGTTAATTAATTAGCCTAAGCTGGTGGCAGTAATCGGCAGTATTATGCATGGCCAAATACTGAACTGTCATTCTCTAGGTATTTTGTTTTTTCCAAGGCAGAGCTCATATCTTTTCAAACGTTGATCGCATCTTTGGCTTAATCATTCATTTTGGGATATTAATTGCCAACGCATACAAATGCTTAAGCTACTAGCAAAGTGTCGGCTCAAGTTCCAAGAAAATTGTTCTATACAATACGGTTGCTAATTGTAATTATGAATTCTTGTCATATCAAAATGGCAAGTGATTCATCTCGCACAAGCCAAAAGGTTGGAGGTACATGCCGAATTAAATGCAAAAAGGTAACTCCCGTCTACCACCTTGAGAAAAGATAGCTAAGTATTGCATGTAAAAGGTTTAAGCACTTAAAAGGTTTTTTCAAATATGCCACTCAGAGCGAAAGCAATTTCTAGTACACCACCAGAGCCGAGCTAAAATTGCAGAGAGGTTCAGGCTAAGCAGGAGCTTCCCACAAATCAAAAATGGCAGAAAGTTCAAGCAGGAAGCACAGGGAGGGGCAACGCAAAACTTATTTAAAGCTATGCGAGGAGCACTAGCCGTCAATGTTTTTGAAAACATTTCTTATGCTACGCCTGGGATTCCTGACAAGCCAAAGTGGGAAAACACACAGAAACTGGAGAAGCCCAAAAGCTATAGAGACCAGACCCTAATCTAGGAGGATTGGGATAATATTCATGATCCCATTCTTGCAAAGAACCCTAAAGGATCGAGGGAAGTAGCCTGCGAAAGAATGAAGGTATCCAAAAAGATAATGTCAACGATAGAGAAAATATGGTTCAGCGGGCTTCCACAATATATGGTCTTGTTGTGACTTTTCACACATCACCCCATTCAAAATGGGACCCTAATTTTGCTCCATTCGGTCTTTTGGCTTTGGTTTTCTTCTCTCTCTCTCTCTTCCTGGTCTGCTTTCTAGGGGACGTGCCCGTCATTGAATTTAAACGTGAAATTTGGCCAAGTCTCAGAGTTAGGGTTTTGAACTTTCCAACCAATTTGTGGTCAAATGGGGTGAATAAATTGAAATATGAGGCTAACATTGGTGTCAGTATGTTTCCAGTAGGTTTTCACTGAAATTCCATCAGATTCTGAGTACTTACTATTTTTAGTAAGTGTGCAATTACAGGCAATCCTTCAACATTTTTGAGAATCCGATAGTCACGTTGCGTCCAGAGCACATCAAGCTACCCGCAGGTTAAATTTGAGCTGAAACCGACCACTTACTATTTTTAGCAATTCAGCTTCCGGAGCAAATTTCAGGGCTTATATGCAGAGATTTTCAATGCATGTCTGGAGATTCCTTCTGGGTTTTCGGAGACCTTCGCAATGGTGTGACATGCAAAGCGAGATAACGACTTTCATAATTCAATCTTCCGAGGCCATTTTTAGGGTTTGCATGTCGGTTTCTTTGCATGCCCAGATATTCTCTTTTTATGGTTTTTAAGAGCTTCATTAAAGTGATGTGACATGCAAATCCGGGAGATAACCACCGGCTTTGAGTACTTACTATTTTGAAGTAAATACATCCCTACAGTCAGCCTCAAAGACTTTAGGAATCACAAGTCGTGATCGATGAATGCAAAATTAAACGCAGAACAAACAGAGGTCATTTGATATGCATGCACAAATTAGGGTTTCCAGCTTCGGGACCTAAAAAGAAGGGCAAAAAGTCAGAATTTTCAAAAACCGGTGTAAACCACCACGATTAGCATCCTTCAAGCTATCTGCTGGTAAAATTTGAAGACAGACGGAGCACTTACTATTTATAGTAAGTCATTTTGGAAACACACTAAAAATAGCAAATCAGTTGCATGCGCCGATGTCAACAGGCAGGTCACGTGGTGAGGAGCACGTCATTCAAATTTCAAATCAAACGGAGTTGTGGAGATATCAAAAGCAGGCAGTTACTATAAATAGCAAACCACCTTCAGAGATGGGCTAAAAATAGCAGGCCAACCCGAAGTAGCAGTGTCAACAAGTTGATGAAGTCATGAGGATCCAACGTTCAAAATTTCAAATCATTCTGAGCTTCAGCAGTGTAGAAATCAGAGGATTTACTATAAATAGCAGGACATGGAAATTCTGGCAGAAGGAAAGAAAAATGGCTAAGTGTTGTGTTCATCCTTCACCACTAGGGAAATGCGCCCACTTCAAGCAAAATGCTAGAAAAATTTTCCAAGTAAGAAATTTCCTCAACCACCTCACATGCTAAAATGCGCCCAGCTACAGAAGGCATCAAGAAAAATGGCTAAGTACAAAGTTTATCCTTCAGCCATGCTAAAATGCGCCCATGTCTGGCAAGTCAAAAAATTTCTAAGTGTGGATATGTTTCATCCTCCTCATACCTCCATTTGTGCCCTCCTCATAGGCTTGCCTTCAAAACGTTGAAAATTTTTCTAAGTCTAGGCTTCATCCTCTAGCCTAGGCAAAATGTGCCCACTTCTCAAGAAAGTCAAGGAGCTCAACAAGTTCATCCTGCTCATATGGCTAAATGCGCCCTCATGCAATGAAGAAGATGTTTGAAACAATTTCGAAGTATAAGCTTTATTCTCCTCTATGTGCCATATGTGCCCATGCAAGGAGAAGGTCAAAGAGTCAACAAAGTTCATCCTGCTCATATGCCAAAATGCGCCCATGATTCAAGGCAAGTTAGGAAAAATTCAAAGTGAAAATTTTCGTCCTTCATGAGGTGTGAAATGGGCCCAAACATGCTAAGAAGAGGACAAAAAGGTTGACTTTCTCCTCCCCCCTTTGAATGTGCCCATATGAAGACATGTAAAGACAAACGCCCATGCAAAGTTGGTATTCATGCAAAATGAGTTAAGAAGTTTGAATTCATGCAAAGGAGGAAAAAGACAAAGTATCCATGCAAAGAGGAGGAAGAAGACAAGGCGTTGAAAGCACATAAAGACACAAGTCAAAGGTGGCGTTGGAAACATGTTCTCCATGACATATAAAATATGCCCAAGGTGGTAAGGGGGAAGTAAATATTGCTGAGGCGTTGGGAATATTAAGCCTATGAGGTGATGAAAGTAAAACATAGGGGGCGTTGGAATTTATATATTCTTCATGACACACAAAATGCACTCCAGACACTTGAAAGAAAATTGTGATAAGTGAAGTTGATGAAATTTCCACCACTGGCGAACGAATGAAGTTAAATAAAATTTTCTAAGGAAAAATTTGCTAAATGATTCAAAAATTCTCTAAGGCAAAGTATTTTCTTCCTTAGAAAATACGCCTGGACCTTGAAGGTGGTTGAATTTTCCTGAAGCCCGAACGAATTGCCAGTGATGAAGTCAGAAGATGTTGGCATAACAGGATTGATAAAATTTCTCAAGTTTGAACAACGAGGCACTCAGAGATGTGAAGAATGGATTTAAAATTCATAAGGAAATAATTTTCTAAGGTTCAATTTTTTTTTGAAAATTAAATGAACCCGTTCGTCGTATACCCATGAATTCTACACGTTCTGAAGAAAATTTTCTTCTGGGTATTGAAGATCTTCGATGAGAATTGGATTTCCAAGTCTTCTGCACTTCGCTGGGGCCTTCAGGATGGAGATTTTGATGGGCACTGGAATAATGAATTTCCTAAGTAAAAGTTTGGAAAATTTTCTAAGGCAAGGAATAAAATGTGTTTTCAAGATAAAAATTTGCCTTGGCAGATGAATTTGAGAATGATCGTCTAGATAATTTTTGATCAAATTCTTGATGAAAGCATTTTTCCTCGAGCCCGAGTTGGAGAAAATATCAGAGTGAAGTGCGCCAAGCAGAATACAGGATGGGTTGGAAATTTGGCTAAGGCATGAAGAATTTGAGTGCAAAGTTGGCTAAGAAAAACGATGAACCCTTGGAGATCAAAACATGAAAATGCAGGTAAGTAAGTTGAATTTATATTAT
>VDFB02383486.1:0-12288 GCA_007258455.2 Sequoia sempervirens | reverse complement strand
AGCTTGTGTACTTACTTGATAAGTAGGTTATTCCAAGTAGGTTAAAATGGTGATAGGTTATCTCTGGGATGATAGATTATCCATTGAAGGAAATACCTATGCATAGTTTAATATGGCCTTAAGTCAAATCGACCCTGAGTAGTGTATGTGATAGATGAACCTCAGTATAAATACTGAATGAAATACTTTGGCCAAAGTAGTGTGATGACCTTTGGCTCCACTATCAGTTCATAGTGATCTAGTATTACATGCTAGTTCGAGATTGTGGGATTACAAAGTTCTAGTTATGTAGGACATAACACTATGCTCAGTTGGTTGTCATTATTGGTTACTCTACCAATCTCTTCATCAAAGGGAAGGGTTTTCTATCAAATGATAGATGTGTGAGGGACCACATTAGGAGTCTATGGTTGGTGGAAAAGTGCTTGAGTGATGCTTCTCCTCCACAGCAGGTGACAAAATAACCAAGATTTGAAAGGAAGGATCCTGGACCATCTTACAAATATTTGTTCTAAATCTCATTGAGCTATGTATGTAAATGTATGCATTTTTGTATTGATGTAACTTTTGAATTATTGTAATGAAATGGAATCCTAGTTGTATTATGTAATGCATCTTTGATCGTATGTTCTCAATAAAGAAAATAATTTTTTTTATTGCAATGACTTGTTAAATAGTTTATTTACTTGAAAGGTGAAAACTTATAAATTTTTACTTCATTAAAGGGTTAGTATGTTACACCTTACCTCTCTATCTCCCATCTTTATCTATTTCTCTCTCTCTCTCTTTCTATCCCCATATCTCCCTCTATCTCTCTCTCTTTCTATCCCCATATCTCCATATCTCTCCTTCTCAGCTCCCTATTGCAAAAATAACATGAGCCTATTGGTAATGGATTCTTACTATCTTCCTAATTTAGAGGTTTTATTTTACTCGTGTTTGGATCCCTATAAGTAGATGCATAGTTGATTTGAAGCTATCGCTTCTCCATTGATACATTTGTTGTACAAACAACACCATTTTATAAGTGGCCCACCAATTGACCTCATGTATACTATACAAATGTATGTAAAAAAATAGACCAAAAAAATCCCTAATTGACCTTCCACACTACTTCAGTGTACCCATTGCACACCAAGGTGTGATTGCTAGTATATAATTATCCTAATGTGTATGATAATAGAGAAGTTGGGAAGATGAATCACCAAGCATTTCCTAGATAAATTTATTGATGAGAATAAATATAAAATATTGTAAATGTGATAAATCCATAATAAAATAGAAATAAAATATCATTATCTTGAGAAGATAAATAAAAGGATTATTATTGAAGTATTTTCAATAGAAATAAGGTAATTAAAGAAGGTTTCTTCATATCCACAAAGATACGAAGAATATAAAATAATAGAAAAAATAAACTATGAGACTAAAAGTATGTTAACAAGTAGACGATTAAAAAAAACTCTACAAAAAAATAGGGGTAACCATCCTACCAATAAGAAAAATACTAGATTTACTAGTAAACATACAAAATATTTATAATATTAGTTCCCTAGAGATAAGTTTCATGCATATCTTTTTTTAAAAGGCTTAGAGAAGTAAGGGGAAGGTAGGAATGTTTTTATTTTAAAAAAGTGGCTATCTAGTAAGAAATAATTACAATAGACTTCATTAGCTAAAAAGGTAAGTAAATATTGTTGAAAGGTTAAAGAGTTTGTCATTGATATGTTTATTGTCAACATGAGCATGAGTATGAGCATGGGTTGTATAGTATGCAAATACAGTGTTGTCATTGATGTCAACATTATGATTTGGTATGAAGATTGATGTGTAGATGTTTTGGTGAAGCATGAGCATGCATAAAGATGTTAATCTAGTGCTTAGATGCAAGAAACTTTGATCTGGTGCAGACAATTGAGTTGAATATTAGCTAAGTGTCAAAACATAGTTTTCAATGTACAAGATATCCGGTTTTTGGTCCACATTGGTCCACCTTGAAGAATTCTAATCTATAGTTCTAATGAATTTTTGGTGGATGTCAGAGGAGTCTAAATCCATATTTTCACATTGTTTTGTCTTCTAGTATAGAAGTTATGAATGACAAAATATTTGGTTTTCTAGTGATAATGTTTACTAAGAAAAGTGTATGCTTTGATGAGTCCACACTTCACCACATAATAATATTTTGTCTTGTGGATTTTTGGAAGTTTTTACAAGTGTCAGATGCACCTATGTTCCAAGTGGCATGAATTTTGGTGGTCCATGTGTCGATTTGTGGTTGTTTAGTTGGTGAATTTTGATGTTAGGTCACCAGTGATGCCGACCTAATATATTTGGGGTATTTTAGAGGTTAAGAATGATCCATTATGTGGGAACTATTATAGGTTTACCTCAACCTATTTGGGGTATTACATTTTTTTGAATTAAGGCACGAGGTGTGTAAGGTTGATTGGGAGCTAAAAAGTTATGTTTTTTTTATACATCTAATTAGGTCCACCTAATTGATGTTGTAGGTGTTTGTGGATGTGATGGATATTTATGTAAGTTTATTTTAGTGTTGTAGTGTGTGAACACAAGTATTATTGATATAAATTATGTGAAAGTGATGTTAATGTAGAGTAAATAAGATTGTTAGAACAAAGTTATATGAAGTGTGTTGACTTTGTATATTGAGCTTCAATGGAATTGTAATCCAACATATTGTAGATGCTTTGTAACTTGATTTTAATTTTGGCTATATTAGCTGCCCCTCTCTTCTATCTTTTTTCTTCATTCTATGGAAGTGATTCCACCCTAGGGCCAGTGAGTCCATCTACAGTGACACTTCTATAATATATTATAACTAGTTATAATATAATGTAAACTAATCCTCAACATGGTTTTTCCAATAAAATCAGTGTTAAATGAGTTATGGTTTTGATGGATGTTTTCATGATTTCCTTTCTTACTACACAAATTAAAGCCATACTGGCAGAGATGAATGTTAAATATTTAACTAGTTTCAAAGTGTAGACATGCAAAATTTACATTATGCATTGATCAGGATCATTTATCAATTAAACTAGACATTGCATTAGATCCATTTATCACCTTCATCCATTTAAATAATTTCATTGCCTAAGGTTATTTAAAATCAAAAAGCCATTTTAAATCAAATCTTAAATCATTTTCCAAAGTCCAAAAGTCAAAATCATCAATCAGCATTAATCAGCATAATCATCATTAAATTAATCTAATCCTAATCTAATACTAATCACATCCCACTTGCATTATCTAGACCTAGCCACTTGCACAATAAATCAATTTTATTGATTTATTAAAATCTCATTTTCTTTCAACATGACAAGTCAAAGCGGGCATTTATTGCTCTTCTTTCTTGTCCCCCTCTCAAGATTTATTGCAAATTTGAATTCAAAATTTCCCCCTCTTGGGCACTCTTCCCAAATCTTGCATATACATCAACTAATTACATGATGACAAGTGTCCTCAACTCATTGGCTTGTTTTTGATCCCACATTGGTCCCTCTTCAACACTTGGCATTTTGAAAATCTTTAAATAGGTGCATCATCCTCAAGCAACTCCTCCACAATCTTGCAAGGTCACTCTCTTCATTTGAGATTAGATCTTGTCCATCATCTCCACCAATCTTAACAATTTCATCTACATCTCATGCAAGGTCACTTTCTTCATTGGAGAAATGATCTTGTCCATCATTATCATTAACTTATCTAAAGGGGTTGGGAAAGGGCTACTTTCCACATCAAAGTAGCACCAATCCCCCTATGAGATGGTGTTTGAGTAGTTTAGGAATAAATGTCATGCTTATGTTGCTTATGATTTTATGTTAGTTTGATGTCGTTATTTCCTTTATGCTTGCTCAATAATTTCATAGGGAGAGGGATTATCTCATTTGTTCAACATTGATAAATTTATGCCATATTTGTCAATCTATGATAAATGAAAGGTTTTACCTCTCACATTTTGGCGCTAGAAGGAGGGCTTGAGCCTTTGAATGTGTGCAACCTTTTCTAATATACTGTGGTTTTTTTTTTTCGATTATAAGGATCACTGGTTCGAAAGATTGTTACTTTTTTTTTTTAAACATATTCAGCCTTAGCTCTCATATTTTGCATACATACCTTACGTGACAGTTGTAGCTGGAACATTTGACAGATTTAGTTTTCTGAAACTTTTCTCCAAACAAATCCATTTTGTATTAAGGCTGCAACCACGACACTCTATGAAAATGTCTTTCTTTCAAGCACTTTCTATGTTCAAATCGCAGGATATCAATTTGAGTTTAGATTAAAATTCTTCCTGCTGTTTTCAAGGTACATATGCCTACTCGAGAAGATTCTGATTAGCTACAAATGTCTGTATTTTCATAGTGATATTGTCTGACTGCTTCAAATATACTGTGATATTGGCTAAGTTTAGCGCTTTTGTTTGAAGTATACTCAATATGAACAGCTACAGGTGGAACTACATTAAAATTCTGACGAGCTAAGTAGGCATTTTCTGATAATGGAAAGACTGGAACTACTTTCTGTCTGGTAACGTTTCTTCAAAGACCTGCATCTGCTTTGTATTTTGAATGCCAGGACCGATGATTTCTTTAAACCCCATATCTGTAGATTTATTCCACGTTGTTTCCTAGGCTAGCCGCGCCATCTTTGTTGACCATTCTGTATGTATTTCACGCTGTTTCCTGTCAGCCACACCATCTTTGTTGGCCGTTCTGCATTAGCCACCCTATCTACGCGTTTGCTGACATATTTATCTTAAGTTTATTAGATATGACTAAAGACTTTTTTTAGTGGTTCATAGGGGGTTCCATTCTGCATTCAATGCGGCTTCCTAGGCGATTTACTTTCAATCATTTTCATGTGCCTTTGATGAAAGTATCAGGTCAACTAAGTTCAGCACCTTGTTAGGGCATCATGTCAAATGATTTAATTGCTTTCATTGATGCAACCTGTCACTCATTCTTGATGGACCATCTAAACCCTCGCGTCTCACCCAGTTGCGTCCCTACTTAAAATGTTCAAGGTGGTCGTTGCCTGATGAATAGATTGGTAACTGATTACCATTAAGAAGACGCCTCTAAAAGTCACCTAGATGCCTTTCCTTCAGCTGCGCGCCACTTCTTGTAAGGTCATTTGATCTTTATTATGCACAGAGCTGTATGGTCGCCTCGTAACATCCTTCAAACACGCGCAGCCAACAATTTAAGTGAAACATTGTAGTTCAAGGAATGTGTTCATGGCCTACTCTTGCACATTCAAGGCACGCTAGTTTTTGGCTCAATCCTATAGGCAATCACGTTATCTATACATCTGTCTGTTGATTTGAGACCAATAGATAAGCATTTTAGAAGACCGTCTGCAAAAAGAGAATAAGCATAGTTTGAATTTTCGGGGAGTTTGAACTAAGAATTTAAGTGAAACATTATAGTTCATCTCAATCTGCATGGAAAGATCGTTTCTCTGCAAGGACACTCGTACCCACTAGATCCTATCTCAATTTTGAATTCCTCAAATCGGCTACTCTGCACATACTTCATTATAGTTCTGCCAGGTAAAAACTACGCACACAAGGATCGAGTTTTGTCAGTGAAAGAAACGTGAAGAATCCCTTTTCAACATATTTTTTTAGACACCTGCTCTGTGCCTTGTGCGTTGAGTATTGGATTGGTGCTTGGGATTTTTGAGGCACGTGGAGATCCATTAAAATAAGTAAACAATAGAAGCGCGCCAGATACGCTGGTAAAAAAAGAGGACAAACCTGCCGCAGAGCCATTACGACCATTGTGATTCTCAATAGTAAAATGGTCAAAGAGCGTGGCACTTGAGGGTTTGGCAGTGGCATGTTTCATCTAATGGTCATCTCCAACCATGGCGTTTAGTCCAAAGATGAGTTACGAAATGTGAGAAGTGACTAGGAGGCGCAGAAATACTAAATGCAGTCTTAAATGCATTAAAAGCCAGAGATCTTTATGCCTTGTGCATTGAACCTCGCTTCCAACTTTAGGTGTAGCGCATGGTAGATTATTCTCCAGTAAGTTGATCATGGTTCAGGGTTGTTGCTCGCCAAATTTGAGGAGTGAAAGCTAAGTAAACTTACAGGCAAAAGATCTTAAAACTTTAATTGGCTGAGCAAAGATCTGTCCCTGTCATATCTTGTGCAGATCTATTCCTTGTCTTGGAGAATTCAATGAATCAATTAGACATCAAATAAAGTAGTAATTCTTCTCTCACCAGCTGCACGTCAACTTGGGGATGTGAAATCATTTGAAAGCATTTAATATGGCTGTTTCTCCCATCAATGCCTCTGCTTATCTTATCCATATTGCTGTTCCATTATCATTTCAAATCCATAGCATCCATAAGTCTGACTTGATCTTTTCAAATTTCTTTATTATCTTTTAGTCTGACTTGATCTTTTCTGATTTCTTTTTTTATCTTTTATTGATTAAATATTGGAGGTAGCGGTTGGGTGATAACTAAATCCACAAAAACATAGTTAATGCAATATACATGGTTGATATAAGCTTGTGGATTAATCTTTTATTTTTTCATACTTAAAATGAATTAATGTGTTGTCATGTTTAATCATATGGTTTCTTGGGATTTCTTAAAATTTGATTTATAGCATTTTAACCATTGTTTTTCTTTTGTTATTTTCATAGGTACTTTGCATGGAGCGGATAAATCACAAGCAAATTTGAATTGGAAAGTGGGGACTTGAACTTAGAAAAAGTGTTTTTTAATGCTTATTGCAATAACTTGAGACATTCATTTCCTGATTTCATTTTCTGTGCTAGGACAACTTGCTTTCAATTTGAATTTAAAATCAATCATTGTCTTGATTATTTCAAAGTTGGTCTAAAACTGAACATTAAAAACTTACTAGTTTTTCAATTTTGGCTAAAATTGGACAAGCAATCTTCATATTTCATTTGGTGCTTAAAACGAACTCACAATTGCTTTGAAGGGTATAAAACGAACAAGTGTTTAAATTGTGTGACTTTGTCTTTTGAGTGCGTATCCTCTCCCCTTGCGCTTCGTGTGATCTAGGGTGCAAGAGAAATACTCAAAATACATTTTATTGCTTTGAAACACTTCAATTTGGGCTTAAAAATTGAACATCTTGTGCGAGTGTGAGTAGGGGCATTTTCGCATACATTCTCTTTCTTTGTGCCATCAAAGATCGATCGAGTTACGGTTGTGTCTTTGCTAGCTTTGTTTATCTTAGAGGGCCTGCTTGGGAAAAAGTACTCACCCAAGCGGACTCAGCCGTAACACTCTAAAGCCAAGAGTATTTCCAGCGGGATATAAATGAGGGTTTTGGTTAAGCGCCATAATCAGCGGTTGGCTCAAAGCGGGGATGGATCGAAGGGACTCTTCAGTATGGGTCAATCTCCGCGAGCGGAAAGTCCTTACTAGAACCATGTGTTAGAATTTGCCAAATCCTTAATCTATTTGTTGGTGCAAGAACGGTCGTTCTGAAGCCACCCCACTTACGGTCTTCTAGTAGAGATGGAAAGCATGCCATGGGAGTTTCATGGGTGTTGATGCTTGGCTGCCCCGATTGACGATAATGAGCCGTGGAGGGGAGCCAGTGGGGTCAAGCATCTAACCATCCGCTAGGGATAAGCGTAGCTGGACTTGTCCAAGTGGGAATCCAACAAATATAGTCTTACACATCCATAGGGCTTGTAATTATTCTTTGTTTGAAAACACAGTGTGTATTCGAAAACATTTTGCAAACAAACATTCAACATGGTTCTCAAAATTTCAAACCCTCTTGAAGACAAATATCATTGACTCAATCCATATGTTCTGCTTTCCCTGCGGATTCACATGCGTAGAGGTTCCTAAGCATTGGATTATACCTCAATTTGTCTTCTTGAGTAAACAATAGGAAAACCCTTGCCTTAAGTTCATTGAATTTCCACATAAAATATCTTGTGGGGTTTAAAGAAATTAAGACATTGGAACATCTTAGTTTGAAACTTTAATCAAAGAGAGTGTTTTTGGTAAAATAAAGCCATTAAGCAAAGATAACAAATTGGACCCCACACATGTGCTTGATATATCTTGGTCATATTGGTCTTTTGATTGCTCTTAGAGAAAAGTGTGTTCTTCAATACCTTGGCCTAGTAAACAAAGTCTCTCTAAGTCTCTTAGGATCATCAAAACTTTCATCTATCTTCCAAACATTCATCAATCCATCTCACCAAAACAACTTTAGATCTTTGCAAACATCATTCTAGACTTGGGTACATCCTTAAACCAAATCAAAGTCAATTGTTTAATTAGGTGTGTGGGAATGCATCCTTTCTCATACATCTAATTGAATTAGCAAACCTTTTGAACAAGTTCATCCTAAAGATAACATCCAACATCTTAGGGTTTACAAGTTCATCATCCACATCAAACAATCAAAATCAAAATCCCTAAGTCTAGCATTGATCCAAAGTTCTTAAACGTTCATCACTCATCATTTACACATTTCATCCTCCATATCATCATTGGTCCTAAGAACCTTAGAGGTCATTTTTGCTACAGGGTCAAAACACAAGAGGAACATGGAATATACACTTGATCCATACATCTTGAGTAATCTAAATCAGTTGAATCTTCAAAGCCTTGCAATGCCTATCAATTATCAAAGTCCATACATGGGATCATTACCTTCGACAAATGTCAATGGTACAACAAGTGTGAGTATGCCCAAGTCAAAGTTTGGAACACATTTCCCAATGATAGATCTAAGTCCAAACCTACAAATCCACCAATCGAATAATCAATGCATGAGCCTTGAAACGAACAATGTCATTCCACCAAATCCCTACAAACCAAATGTGGATGTACCAAGTGCAAGTTTTCGAAACATGAATCCTAACTCAGAAAACTTTGGAAAAATGATTCCCAATACCAACAATGTTCATCCTATCATGCCAAATCTGAACATCATCCCAAATCAGAACATTATCCAAAGTCAAATTTCCCATAATCCCATTCAAAAACCGCAAGTAGGCATCCCAAATCCGCTTAAACAAAAGCCAAATCAACTATCTCAAGTGAGTCAAGATCAAAATCAAGAACAAATTTGGCGAGATCAAATTGCGGAACTTTCCAAAATAGTTGAGGCATTGCGCCAAGGGAAATCTCCACCACCATTACCCACATCATTCCTTGGTTTAGGGCTTCCCCCTTTACCTAACACCAATCAATCCACCCAAATCAATCCACTTAATGTCAATCAAACCATCACGTCAAATCCTTCGAGTATACCATCGACATCACACCAATGGATGGTATCTAATCAAACAACATTGATCCCAAATCAAAATTTGGTCTCTCAAGGACCTATCACCTCGGTCATTCCAACCATCACTATCCCTTCAATCATTCCAAACGCCACTATCACACCCATCACATCTCAACCTCTCACTACCATGATCGCTCCGAGCGTATCTCAAACACTTGTCACTACATCCAACATGATTCTAAATCCACCACCACCCCCACCACCACCAACTTCCGCCACATCAATCCAATACAACGCGACATTACAAGCTGCTTTTCAAAAGGGATTCCAAAAATATCTAGCCATGCAACAAGCAACCCAAGCTCAACAAGTGAAACAATCCTCTCAAGTTTCCCAAGCCTCTCAAGCTACCCAACCAACACGAGCACAAACACAAAAGATGACAACTATTGAAAACAAGGATCAAGATCGATCCATCACTGAGCACACGTTTACTTCATCCAATGATCAAATCGACATATGTCAAGAGTCACTTTTGAATCACGATCAAAATCCACCAACAAAACTCGACAATGAGCCAATTCAAGAAATATCAACATCACTTGACTTTGTGGTCGAAGACATTCACAATCTCTCCACCGCAATTATCAAAAACAATGATCAAAACCTCTCCATCAAGGAGCACATTGAGGATGTATCTACACAATCCGATGATCAACTCACCATACATCAAGAGCCACTTTTTAGTGATCTCTTTCAAGGAGTGCTAGGATTGTTTGATCCTATTGACATAATGCACGATCCATCGACCTATGATCATGTTGAAAATGTCTCTACATCGCCTTATGAGTTAGAGGACATATCTCAAGAAGTTATTCCAAAGCAAGATCAAAATCTTTCACTAAGGTCTAGCAATGGTCATTTTCAAAACATGTTGATCCCCTTTGACCTCATGGTTACAGATGATGAAGGAACCTTGAACTTTACCATGCCTAATGTCGACATCCAAGAACCATTTATAAGCAATTCATCCTTTGGAACTGATCCATTTCAGGAACTTGATCTAAAGCATGTTGAAAGCAACTCCGAAATTAATCAAGATCAAGAATTTGTATCTTCAAGATACTACAATAATCTAATGAACACTCTCTTATCCATGCAAGATGATCATATCCATGTAGCACATACTCCTCCATCTACCCATGAGATGCTTTCTATAGATGGGCACGTAGCTGATCTTCATCTAGAACAAGATTTTGTTACACAAAAAGAGCAGATTCTTAACTCCTACAATCAAATGGAGTTGTCAACATCAGGATCAAATATGTCCCAAACTCAGATTGAGGACATCATGAATAAAGATATCCATCATTATCCGTTTAAGGAAACAAGTCAAATAGAACATCTAGAGTTAGCAGAGCAGCAAATTGAAACGTCACCTACAACAATCATTTATCAGAGAATGCATTATACACAAGAGCTCTTGGAGCAAGCGAAATCAAAGAATGAAGGTACTACTACCACCATACTGGGGGCAACTTCGTCTCAAGCAAACGTCAACATAGGGAGCATGAAGAGTCCTTATGATGAAGCTAGTGTCAATACTACAACCAGTCACGTCATGAATCGTCATCCACCCATCACCCCATCCATGAATTGGGACCAACTTCGAAGGAAAAATTTGAATCAAAGTACGAAGAACATTATCAAAGAAAAAGAAGCAGAGAAACATAAGGGACAAATCAAATACAAATGGATACCAAAGAATACAAAGAAAGATCATCCCCTATCAAACTCATCGATCCAAAAACTATGGGGCAAAATAAAGAGAGGGAAAAGTATCCATCAAAAATTTCCGCAAAAGCAAAAGAAGGCTTTTCAAGCGACGTACAAAGTGTATCAAGCAGTTGGTCCTAATTCCATGCACACTTCCATATCCACCCATCATTGTTCATCTTCCCAAGTTTGGAGAATCAAAGATTCCAAGCTGTCAACCAATCCATCTCTCATCCCTAAACACATTCCATCCACGCCTCCACACATAATATCCAATTCTTACATTGACCGTGTATTGGCAACGACCCTTCATCATAAGGATTCTGAAGGCACTTTATCACGATGTGCGCACCAAGACAGAGTTAACTCCGGTATTGACGAAGTAGATCAAGAATCCCGTGCTGCATTCAAGTGCACGATCTTAGCAGCAGCCTCTTCAGCAGATACCGACATGGCACATTATGACAGTGGGCATCTACATCAACACCACCGTGTGGTTCAAAGATGAATCTTCGTAAAAAATGGCAAAAAGCAAAAAAGCAAAATCCAAAAATCAGAAAGGATTTCTGAAAAACAAGAAAGAAAAAAATCGTCCTCTAGTGAAAACTGCATGTGCGGCACTTTGGGCAAGACCGTGATGAAAACCTGGCAAACAGGCGTCATGTGTAGAATCGAGCATCTACGTGCGCCAGTTCAGATGAAGGCATCTTATCCCATCCATAATAAATCGAGCATTCCATCCATCTTATCCATCCATCCATAAACCATTGATCCAATCCATTTTCATCCATCTGCATTCGTCATCCAAGTTATCGTGATCTTGATGAAATTTTGGGGCACACTTTACACTTGCTTACGGTAAAACATCTTGACATGGGTCATTTTCATCAATCCTATCCTATGCAGCGTTATTTGAGCCATGAAGCGTTATCCAAATGAGCATTCCTTTATCTAAGCACCTTATCTTATTGCAAGATAATCCTTGGCATCCTTTTGCATGCTTACCATATCCATCCAACCATACACTTATCTGAGCATCCATCCATCACATTCCATACATTGCTAGACACTGGGGGCAGATATGTACATCTTGCTTTGAGAATAAATATTGGTCTATGTCCTCCGACTTATGTGGTGATTTGAACATTGGCAAACGTGAAATCAAACTGGTCCACCACCTGTGAGAAAAAAATCCAAATCATTAGCCCATGGCATATTTTGATGATAAAACATGT
>VDFB02383485.1:0-72038 GCA_007258455.2 Sequoia sempervirens | reverse complement strand
AGATCAACTAACTATACATAATTAAATATTGACAAGAAGAGAAACAAAGAAAGTAAAATGAATTTTTTGCACATACTGCTCAAGGTCAGGTTCATAAGAAGAGGAATATGATTACTTTTGACCAAGAAAAAAACAACATAATAGGGTAATAGAAAGAGAAAAATAACAAAACATACAACAACAAAAGGATGGCATAGCATGTTTCTCAAAAGAAGTGATCATATTAAATAATTTAGCCTCTTTGGCCAAACAAAAAGACCTCCTAGTAAAATTAATACTATCTATAAAAAAAAGAAGTCCATAGAATTGTAGAAGACAAGAATTAGAAGAATGGTCATCTTCTAATAATTGTAAATAAAAATAAAAATAAATTCAAACATGTAATGGTATATCTAGGTGTGGACCTAAATATTTGGCAACCACTGGGAGAGGTTAGGTAGACCCAAGCTAATAATAACACTAATGAACATTAGTTTGGTGGATGGTTCTGGTGTGGATTCCTTAGGGATATGGGAAAATATGGAAGTAAACATAAAAGGATAACAAAAATTATTGATTTTGAGGTTATGAAAGTGAAGGAAATTTTTAACACCTTTAGAGCACTGCTAGGATTTATATGGTTTGTTAATTCTAATGGGATATTGGACTCTAGAAAGGAAGAGATCTCTTTTGTGGATAATAATAAGATAGTTCACAT
The DNA here is from genome assembly GCA_007258455.2 of Sequoia sempervirens. NCBI lineage: Eukaryota > Viridiplantae > Streptophyta > Pinopsida > Cupressales > Cupressaceae > Sequoia > Sequoia sempervirens. The sequence goes on along the minus strand of VDFB02383485.1, from coordinate 71,341 downwards.
TCTATTAGGAGAAAGAGAAGATAGAACATATGAGGACAAAATTGAATAAGACAAAGAAGGAGATCCCATAAATCTCTATTTTATCTCAAGACTACGCACCATAGAAGAAGAGGAAGATCCCAATAGCTCTAGTAAAATTGAACTAGAAAGTGACAATGATAGTACTAATAGTGAAGAAATTTTAGGCACATGGATGCAAGGGGAACAAGAATTAACATCTCAGAAGGTATATGGATTTTGAAGAGAATTTGGGGTACATAAGCAACCTATCAAACCTCCACAAACACATGAAAGACAAATCATCATACAAATATTAATTTAACATCCTCTAGACTTACCCAAGAATACAAAGTCAAAGGGATCAATAAATAAGAAACTAATAAGCTCCAGAAGAAAGAAAGGCTATCTAAGGTATAAATATGGGACCGAAAAACACTAAACATAGGAGATCACTCTTAACAAGAATATGATAATCTTAACAACCGAGTCTTATTAACCAAAAACAATGGGTAGGCCTGAGTATGATCATCAATTTCCTCAATCTAACCCTAAATAAATAATAAAATGAGAGGGATCAAAGAAGAGTACCATAACCACCCTAAAAAGAAGGTTGAGGAGAACTTTGACAAGAATAAGAAAAAGCTACATGAGAAATGGGGATTATCAAAGAAGGGGATGAGGAGTAGAGTACAACCACTCCTTAGAGGTTTGGAAGGCTCCAAATTGGCACTCCACTTACAGAACCTTCCCAAGGTGAGAGTAGTAGGCTAAGAAAGAGAAGGCTCACCACCACTCCTCCTAGAAAAGAACCATCATAAGAAGAAGATACAAAAGCTATCTTACAAATGAATTCGGAGAAAAATCCCAATAGGAGAAAGGAGAAGGCATGGAGAGAATTTTATCCATAAATAGTAGGCATAGAAGAAGAGGAGTAGGTACTACAAAGAATACCTCCCTCAATAAAACTACAACTATCCCCAAGGTTTCCCCACTTATAGATGAGGATCAACTATATAGTGGTTTATTCCACAAACAGATGCTAGACATTACACTCCAAGAATATCCAAACATGGTAGTGCCAAATTAGTTGATCACATAACAAGCCATAATTAAATAGATGGTAACATCCAACCTATCATTAGAGGGCCTAATGGGCCAATTTTTGAACTCCTTAACCACCACAATATAAAGGAGAAGAAAAAATATAGCTAAGGAATGGGAGAAGTTAAAATACTTAGCCATTGGGGAATTAGCCACTACCTTTACACCTCCCCGGAAGTAAAAGATAGCAAAAATTTAGACCAAAGAGCTATGGTCAAATCAGAGGTTATAAAAATTAATAAACAAACCAGAATTCACTCAAGCAGTACAAAAGGAGATAATGGAGGCTACAGAAAAATCATATTAAAGGTTTCACAAGGAAGAAGAAAAATATAAATTTGGCACCTCATAGCAAGAACAATCTTCTCCCCCTCCACAGTCTGAGACACCATCTTCCTCCACAACATCTTCTATGCATTCCAACAAGGAATATTTAACCAAAAAAAAATTAGATCCAATCGTTGGCATCTCCACAACTACTCCAAATTCTGCTTGTGGGCTCATAGGTGGACATTGGGAGCATTTCACACCTCCAAAAATTAAAATTAAGGGATATCTTGCACCAAACAACAAGGGAATAAATATTGAAGATCCATGTGGAGAGCTCAGATTAGTTAGAAGATTTAGTAAAAGATATACAAGGCAAGTTCCCTCAAATCCAAGGGGACCCAATCCAACCATTAACAACACAACTAAGAATTTTGATAGAATGGGTGATCAAGGACACCTAATTACAAAATAAAACCCTAAGGAAACAATTTTTAGGTAGAATACAAAAAGGAAATAATAGATGAGGAACACGAGAATTGTGCTACCACACACTCTACCCTGGAATCACACATCAACACTTTGAAGAACATTGAAAAGGATCTCAATGCCTTGTACCAATTTTTTCTATAATGGGCAATGGTGACAACTACAACCAAAGCTCAAATGAATTAGTTGGAAGTATAGATACTCCAAAGAGACACAAATTTTGATGCCTTACAAGATACAAATGGGAAATTTAGGGTGCAGATAGAAGCACTACATGCACAATTCTAACAGTTGCAGGATCAATGACATAGGATCTTGTTGATGGGTGTTTTTGCACCTTCTCAACATAGGCAGCACACAAGTGCACTACCTCTCTTGAAAGGAAACTCCCTACAAACAAGTTGCAGAAAATTACCCCAAGGTCTCTCAGGTGTCAAGTCATGACTTGCAAAAACAACTCAATGGATTGATGTGATTTGTTGGTAATCACAAGGGTCATGGACAGTTTTTAAGTTGGAAGAATTTTGGATCTTCGAATCGATTTTCTGAGATTCTAAGAGTAACATTTAATTGTTGCAAGTTCAAAACAACAATCTAAACTCCATGTGCAACATCAGATTTGGTTTTATAATGATGTTGGAACTTTTCCTAAACTACTATTTCAAAGAAAGGTCAAAAGGGAAAAGGGAGGTAAGAGTTCCTAGACCTGAAACTACTAATGAATAGTGATAATGGAGGATGCTGCAATGGACAACCTTCCTATAACTAAGTTCCACTTAACCAAATAACATATAGTCTCATGAAACTAGTTCTATCTTCTAAGATCTACTGATTTTTAGTTGTTCATTCACCATAAAGCATGAATAAAAGATGAAATTTAAAGTGGAGCAATGGATTAGTGTCCATACTAGCTTTAAACTGTTGTTTATCATCAATAACCAACAAAAAGCATGAACATGGAAAGTATCAACACCATATCATTCTTCAAGATCAAGGGACAACATCAACTAAACTACTGAAGCTCCTTGAAAACACTTAGAATAGTAAACTAAAGCTATTTAAATCCTATCAAATATGAGGAGAAGAATCATGCAACATGAGAGAAACACAAGAATCCACCAAAAGCAATGAAATTAAATTAAAATTTCTACAACATTTCTAAACAACTCAACTCTCTTTTGAAAGTGAGAGGAGACCCCCTATTTATAATTTTCTAAAAGTGAAATGAATAGTTAGGATTTACTCTCATTGTGTGGCCAAGATTCATTTTACATTAGGGTTTCACCTACCCCTAAAATTTACGAATATAAAACACAATTTTGTCTTTTTCCCTATTTCACCCTAGTGACTGCCTTCCTTTTTCAGCTTATACAGTCAAGAACTCATCATCTATTACTGGCTTCCCTTCATTCTTTTGAAGAGTGGCATACTGCACAAATTCTTTGATCATCAATTGAAGCTTATTCCACTCTAGAATATCGCATTGAAGAACTTGGAAGGTTAGCTTCTTAGATATGTTAGTGATTAGCTCCCAGCTCTTTGTGCACTTCGGTGTGGCCTTGATCACCTGTTTTGATTGGACGAAGGTCATTGTAGCAAAATCCATGAATTCTGGCATTAGTGAATTTGTTGGCCCTTGCTCCACCTTCTTGTGGAAGTATGGTATGATCTTCTCTGGATCCAGTTACATGGAAGGCATATTGTAATTTTTCATTAACTTCAAATACTCCTCATTGTCTGTCCTATGCTCTTTGACCCATTCGAGGTCAAGATCAACTTTGTGTAGCACCCTCTCCAAGATGTCCCTCCTATGATCCAAGCCTATCTTCGACATTTCCACTAGCCACTGATAGTACTTTATAAGGGCTAGCTCCTTTTCCCACATTTTCTTAGGCATTTTGAGGATAACCTCCAACTTAGGATAGGTAATCATATATAGCTTGGTGAATTGATGGCAGATCTTCTTTGTTCCCTCCAATTGCTTCTACACATTCTAGAATTTATTTTCCATTCAGACAATGTGGCCTATGCCCATATCACCATTGTAGGGCACTCATCTGAACCAATCTAAAGTAGCCTTGGTCCAATTCTTCATCTTCTCCATCTTGGAGAGTTCTTCCTGAGAGAGGAGTGGGGTCATAGAGGATGTAGTTGGAGCTTCTTCCTTCAAAGAATTTCATTGCTAGATATAGGCAATGAGGTCCACAACCTATTCCTTCAGTTCCTCCTTAGAGGATTCATCCTTATTCATCAGTTCCACTATTGTGGCTATTGATCCGTGGAACTCATCAATTTTCTTCTCTCTAGTAGCAATTCCCAAGTTAATGGTAGAGATGTTGTAGTTGTCCTTCCCCCCTTTTTCTATCACCAAGGTGCCTATTTGCACAGTCCTTGATCCTAATGCATCAACAATGATGCAAGATTGTACCCTTGGCTTCTTTTCTTTCTTTGTCCATGTTTGTGCCTTGGCAAGTATAGCCTCAAGTATGGACTTTAGATCGATGAGGGTTGGGGTTTTCTTCTATAGTTGTTTCTCGATCCAATCAGGCATCTAAGTCTCCCCTTTCAGTGATTCATGGTCACCTTCCCCTTTTTTCTCATGTTGGGGTAGTTTCTCTTCATGGCCTAGAGCTTCTTGTTTAGTTCTTTCTTCCTCCTCGTCTGAGTCTTCAATGTGTATGTTCTATTTCCATTTTGACTCAGCGGCAGCTATGTTCTCCTCAGCAATACTTTCTACTCGATGTGCCTTTTCTACTTCGTGTTCAAGCTCTTCATGGTGCTCTGGCTCAGGGCTCTTCTTAAGAGAATCTTCTTCCTTCTTTTCTTCTTCCTTTTCTAGTGGTATCTCTTCTTCTTGGATAGGGCCTTTGTCTTGCCCAACCAGTGGAGGATCTTCAAGTATCTCCACATTAGCTTCAATTTCCTCTTTCTTCTCCTCAGAAAGCTTCTTTTTTTATTAACTTCTTCTCTGATATCTCTAAGATGTTGGGACAATTCTTCTTCAAGCTCTTGGTCAGAGGTCTCTATGATGTACTTTGCATTAAGAGCTTCAATGTCCTCCTCAGAAGATTGTTACTTTTCCTCGCCAGTTGCCACCTCATCCATGCTCATGCCCACTCTTCCCTCGAGGTGTTCGAAGTAATCATCCTTAAAGGGATCCTTTGGTTCTTCCATTATGCCCTTAGCAGCTTCCCTCTATCATTTCTCCATTTCCTCTGATATTTGCTTAATTTCCTCCATCTTTGGTGCCTCTGTGGGTGGAGGAGGGATAGGCAGACCAGTAGCAATTTGGGAAATTATAGCTTGGACAGTGGGGTTCATTATAACCCCAGAAAGCTTGGCTAGCATTCCTAGCATGTACTTGGGAAATGCCTCGAGCAAGGTTAGATTAGGAATAGTGGTTGTGGCAATTGAATATACTATGGTAGAGAGGGTAGGTAATGGTGGGGGTAGTGAGGCAGACAACAATGGGGATGTCATGGCCAAAGAGGAGTCTAATACCATGAATGGGGCCATAGGTGAGGTGAAAGTAAGGTGGACTAAAATCTCCATGGTGGGTGGAGAGGAAACTGGCAGTGCCTGAGATGTGAGAGGTGGCGAAGTAGCAATGGCAGTGGTAAAGATGGGAACAGAGGTAGTACGTGGTAGCTGCAGTCGCTCAAAATCTTCTTCTCCCTCATGTTGCAGGTCCTCCTCGATGGTGGGCATCTCACTAAAACCTCTAGACTTCTTGACCTTTTTGAATATTCTCCCTTTGAGGCCTTCCATGTGTAGACTTTGTGCTTGGGCTGGCGCTTGGACACCTCTTTCCTCTTTCTTGATCTAGTTGCCAAAGGGGACTTAGGAGCTTCTTTTGATGGGGCAGAAGTTGTTTCACTATCCATTTCAATTTTCAGCTCATCTATGAGCTCACCATATGTCAACACGACACCTTATGCCTTGAGTTAGGCGATTTGAGCATCCACCCACTGTCTATTTTGTTCTCTATGGGCCTTGTCACAATGTCAAGGTCATTGACCTCATCTTCATCCCAATCAATCAGTGGCAATGTAAATTCGGCCATAGCATCAAACCTTTCATCGAGGATGGTGTCCTCTCCTTCCACTATCCAGTCGGGTACCGAGAATAGGTTGATTGTCCACAAAAACTAGGTCATCATCCTCATTTAATGCCTCATTCTTACTTCCTTTTCATACTGGAAATTGGCACATAAATCTTCTATGTGAGGTAGGTGGGTGTACTACTTCCCAACCAACTTCTTCAGTTTGATGTATGGTTCCATCCTTGGTCAGGCAGTGTGGAGGTCAAGATGGTATTCCACTATTTCCTTCTCTAAGTACTTTGCACACTGGGTTGTGGGGATAGCATAAATTCCTTGTCCAAATGTGAGAGGATAGGGAATCCCTACCTAGTGCTTATCACTCAGTAGAGTGTGAGAATTTTGTAGCTACCAGGAGACTTCCAATATGATCATCTAGTCATTAGGGTATTAGGGCAACTTGCATGGTCTTTCAAAGAAACCCTTTGTTCTAATGTATGTGAACTTCAGGAAATGGATAAACAAGAACCCGAACCTTTGAATGAACATGAAAGCACTATGTGAGAACCTCCTCTGAAAATCTCCTCCAAATAGTCTAATAATATGCCCAATGAATGCATCATTCACCCTTTGGTACTCCTTTTTGAAGTTCATGTACTACATTTGAGGATAACGGTCATATACTTTGAGCTCTCTGCCTCTTGTATTTGGATTCATGCAATAAAGATGCCTTTGTTTGGGAATGCCTCTACTAGAAAGTAGACCAGATAGGAGGTCATTTAGAATTGTGAAGTCTTCTTCACAACCATAAACTATGCGTGGAGGTTTTCATTGATGATCTTGGCCCAATGGAATTTTTTTTTCCATGAGTAATCTCTTCAATAAAATAAAACATCCATTCTTGGAAGAAGGTTGCACCAGGTAGGCCTATTACTCTGCCTAGTAGAGTGACTAGATCATGGTACTCTTCATGGAAGTTGCTTCTGAAAGCTCTTATGGTACCTTGGTGGCACTACCCCTCTTCTCTTTCAACCAATATTAGTTGATTATCTTCTTGCATGCCAAGGGGTCTTCCTTCCACATATTCTCGGTGTATCCCTTTTTTGTTTCTTCCATGGGGTTGAATGTCGAGATGTGGAAAGTTTCGCCAATGGACCAAGCAAACAAGTCTACCAACACCCTATCCTCATGATCTATGATTTTCTTGTTGCCATTGTGATAGCATTCTCTTCATGCGATTACAAGCTTTGGAGCTATGAGCGCAGGTGGGAAGCCAGCTTCCTTGCCTAGACTGCTCTATCGGATCTTTCAATGCATTCTCAATGATGGGCTTGCTTGTGATTCTTTTTCTAAATTCATCTATGTCCACGTGTCCCAAGTTGGTATCTGTTATCAAATCCCACATTTAAGTAACCTTGGAGGTTATTTCCACCCTGTGGAACTAATATTTCATTTTGTCTTTTTCTTCTTTTCCCCTTGGTGATTTGGCAGTTTTCTTTCCCTTTTCCTTCTCTACAAACTGTCCATTGTGCCCACAATAGATTCCATAAATCCTACAAATAGGGATGGGGTAGGCACATTCATATAAAAATCAGGGAAACATTAGTGAAATCCTGTAAAACGAAGGTTAGATCTACTAATTCATCTCTCAAATATCATAAAATTCATTATCGCTCATCATTTGGCATTCATTTGGGTCAAATATGGCAATGTGGGTATAGGGGTGCGGGTTTTCCTGGGTTGGTAGCCATCTAGAGAAAGTAGAAAGGAAACAACGCTTGGAGCTCGGCGGCCCATGGACAATCACCCGCACTCTGAGTTTCCCCTTGGAGTTTGGATGTTAGTTGAGGATGCAAGTCTTTTAAGTATGCTATCCAATCATCCAGGAGAACTTTGGAGGTGCTTAATTGATCGTTTTTCTTATGTGGGTATGAGGCATGCGGAGGCAGGGGATGTTGTGGACGTTTAAGCTCAGCCATTGAGAAAAGGAAATGACAAGGTGAAAAACCACAATAGGAATCTCACACAGCAGGGTCCACATTTGGCTTGGACACTCTTAGCTTATGCCTTCAAGCTTTGGTCTCTTTGAAATTTGTAGGCAAGGTTAGTGGAAGACGGCCATTTAGGGACAGTGGACATTACACAGTGACCCACAAAGGGCAACCCACATTAGCAGGTCCGCAAGGTATCTTGGAAATGCCTCTTTCATTCAAGAGAGTTAGGATGGAGGAGGAAGGTTTGGCCCCCGTAATGCAGGTGGCAGGTAAGGCATGACCATTTGTGGATGGTAGTCAGATAACTGTGGGCCGCAGGCAATGGCCCACAAAGGAAGACCCACCATGAACTTGAACTTAGCCATTTTCAAGCTGAAAGTTAAAAAGGAAACGGCGAGGTCGGAGTCCATAGGGTAGACTGACATGGGTCTTCAGCTATTTTCAAATAGCGCTAATGGTGGGGTGGCCCGCAAAGGGACTTCCACATGATTTGGTCTGCAAGGACTTAGAATTCTCCTTTGAGGGCTCCAACATTGAGAGGTGAGAGCTCTGCGAAACAAAAGGAGGCAATAGGTTTGCCACTAGAGAAAAATCATGTGAACGGCGACAGGGGGGGCAGATAGAAGTCCACAAGGAGAAACCCATATTAGAGACCTAACTTGTTTAATCATTCAACAGAGACAATCTTATCGGGTTCCACGAAGTGGAAGGCTTGGAGGATGTGGCTAGTTCAAAATGGTGACAAGATAGGGGCAGCCCACATACAGTGATCTACAATGGTGGACCCGCATGGGCCTCCAACTTTAAATTTTTAGCCCAAATTTACACCATTCAGACTTTGGGCGCAACAAAGGAATGGCATTCGCCTACATGCAAAAGTTCGCAAGAGCGGACTCACAAAGTTGCATTGGTTTTGTTTGAAGGCCATTTCAAGCAACGACAAATGGTTTGTGGGCTGCATAGTTCTCAAGACCCTAGTGAAGGACGGTCATGGAGACATGAAGTTCTGCAAGGTCTTTAGGGGCTGAGTTTGATTGATTCTTGAGGAATGCTTAAATGGGTTTGCACGGATTTTTGTGCTTCATTAGCCACCTAAGGAGTTTCATATGTTCACCCTAAATATTATTGATTTCTAAAAACTTAAATGAAATGGACATCCTAGCTAGGCAGTGGCTGGACATACCTGAGAAACCCAAAGAATTTGGTGAATGTAACACTAGAAATCATCCTAGAGGCCACGCAAGTGTGAAGTCGGTGGTAGCTACTCAGCTCTAACAAATTCTGAATGGGTGTAGGGTGAAAATAACAAGTCAAAAGACCTATTTATAGGAAAATGCACATTAATGGCCTACATTCAATGCTTGTATGGTGGCCGGTGGGGTAGTTGAGTGCAATTTCTGAAATGAACAATGGCAAGAAAGTTGGGTCCTGCAATGCGAGTGGCACCCTAGAAGTTTTCGTTTGATGGTCCGCAGATAAGGGCAGAAATGAGGGATGCAGAATCCGCCATGTGGGCGGATGTCCTGCATCGACTGTTGGTGGAATGGCTAAGATAAGATAGTGGCACACATAGGGAAGCCTACAAGGGTGGACTCACAAGGGGCAAAGGATGCCAATTTTTAAAAAAAAAAAGCAAAGGGAAACCTGCCAAGGAACCCCATGAACGCCAAGGACTTAGAGATTTCTTGGGTGGTGAACTGGTCAACTAAAGATGATGACTCTAGGACTTCTTGACCACTTGGGACTCAAAATTAGGGGGCATGCAAAACAAGACAAAGGAAAAAAGTGACTCTGTGGAGGCGAAAAGAGAGGAGGTTCCCATTCTGAATGGGGTGTGTGTGTTATAGGCACAACAAATGGTGACTCTACTGGGGAGAACACTCACAAGAATTCTATGCGTAAATTCTCATTCATAACCTAGAATCTCTAATTTTGCAGACCGGAAGCGAATTTCCATGAGTGAACTAAGAAACTTGAAGGAGGACGAGATCCTTAGCTGAATCAAGTCATAGGAGTATCGCAAAAGTGTGTGTAGGGTGAGTTCATTCCATTTTAGAAAAAACCATAATGAATACCTATGAATCGGTCCAAGCAAGCTATGTAAACTGTTTAACCCCAAAGTAACCTGGATATTTCTTTGTTGCTAGTTAGGCATCCATACCCCCAACGAACATTGCTCTTTTGCTAGTCGGGCATCCATAGCCTCGATAAAGTTGCTCACACACCCACATAGTTTCTATTTTAATACTTTTCTTTTCTTCCTTTCTTTTCCATGAAATTTTCTTCTAGTACCTTTTCTTTTGCTCAACTGCATGAGAATTGAAGGTTACTATGGGTTTGGAATCAAAGTGGTCACTGGAGCAGACTTGAGATTTTTCACTTGCTAAGACCTCATAACATCCATTGTACAGCTCTTCATAAACATTAAAGTGTATTGTCATGCTTGATCTGAGATAAGTGTGAAAGGATTCAACCAAGGGTTCAGTCCTAGGTCAAGTCAAATTTCAAATAGGGAAACCACTTCATGGAAGCAATCATAAATCAATAGTTACGAATGAAGATTTATCCAAAGGATAGACAAGAGTGAACAATAAATTAGGTCATCTAATATGCCAAGCATGACCACCACATTGAAAAACAGAGGAACACTTTGAGCAAGACAAAAGCAGCTGGGAAAGCAAGCAAAATGAAGCGAAGGCACAACAACAAGGCAAAAGGAAATCTAAACTAAGCCATGCACAAATATATACAAGGATGAGCTTGAAAAAGCTCAGGCAAGGAAATAATGTTTGAGGTGATGTCCATTGATAGGCAACGGGACATCCTCACCAATGAGTGTCTTGAGGCGAAAGGCATATCTCCTAAGATTTTTGAAACCTAAAAGGGGCCAAGCCAGAGCTTGTTGAATTTGTCGTGTCCCCCTTCCTTTTCATGGGCCTTGTCCCAACAAAGGACTCAATCAACAATCCTGAAGGCCTTGACTTTGGCTCGATAATCAAATAACCTTTTAATTATGCCCTAGTGTTTCAAAAAATTCTCAATTGCTCTATCACAAACTTCTTCTAGATGTAATAACTCAGACAAACGGGCTTCTTGATGGTCTCCCTCTTCATAGTAAGTGTTGAGAAACTAGATGGTGGCAATCTTTAGGTGGACCAAAAAGACAGGCTCCAAGCTATAAATGAGGTAGAACGGGGAACCACCTAGGGAGGCCTTGTGGCGTGTATGATTTACCTAGAGGGAAAAATGTAGCTGGGTGTGCCAATCTTTAGGGTTTCTATCAAGCAGCTTTTTAATCACTATTATTAAATTTTTATTCATTGATTCAGCTAGTTCGTTCCCCTTAGGGTAATAGTTGGATGAGAATTCCAGTGCAATTCCATAATCAAAGGCCCAACTAGCTAACTTAAGTGAGGAAAAGGTGGGGCCATTATCATAGACAAGATCATAGGGTTAACCAAAATGATTCAAGGTAAAACTTTCAATAAAATTCACAACCACCTTAGTAGTACATTACTTACATGCTATTGCTTTTGTCCATCTAGTACAATAATTAGACGCGGTTAGAATTTACTTGTGGCCTGTAGAGGATGGTGGGATTACCAGACTGATGATGTCGAGGCCCCATTGGGCGAATGGTCTTACCTCCAAGACAAGTTGTAGGATAGGAACATTCATCTCTCTAGTGGCAGCAACTTGGAGAATGTGACAAGTCCTAATGTGATTGTGCACATCCTTAAACACTATTGACCAGTAGTATCTGGCCCATAGAATTTGGTAGGAAATTGAAGGGTCAAATCCATGGCTAGTGCCAAATTTATCATGAAATTCCTTCAATACTCTGGCTACTTCCTCATTTTTGAGGTATCTAAGGTAAATCCCTTTGTGGTTATGCTTGTACAATATGGATCCTTACAACATATAATTGCTTCTCTTCAGCCTCAGAGCTTGTTTTTGTACTCTGTGCAGTTGGGATGGGCACTTGTTGTTCACCAAATATTAAATGATGTCATCATACCACTCTCCTAGGGAAACATCCTCTAGTTAGTACTACTACATGGTGAGCTCTAGTCCAGCTTCGGCTAGTGTTTTAGCTATCGTTCGAGTGAGGGCCTGCCCTTAGACCAGCTTGATGGGATGAATTTCCATGTCATACTCCTACAACAAAGTAACCCATTTGGCTCTCCCTTCTCCTAGCTCATTCTGCATTAGCAAAGTCTTAACTACTGGGTCAAGCACAATTGCAAACACCTTGTTCCACAAGATGTAGTGCTAGAATTTCTTAACTCCTCTAACCAAGATGTATGCTTGCTTTTCAATGTTGTGGTACCTCAGCTCGGCATCCTTCAACAGAGCACTCATGAAGGTGATTGGGTGTCCACTCCCTTCATCATCTCTTTGGGTCAATATGATGGCACAAGAGTGATCTGAAGCAAGTGAGTAGATGTAGAACGACTTCTGGTAATTTGGGTTGACTAGCATTGGTGCATCAACAATTGCTCTCTTGATTTCCTCAAAAGCTTGCTTGGCTTCCGAAGTCCATTCAACTTTGGCATCTTGCTTTAAAATAGCATTGAGTGACTTGATGATTTCAGCAAAGCCAGTGATAAACTTCCTAACAAAATTGATCTTTCCAAAGAAGGATTTCAGCTCCTTGCTTCCTAGAAGCTGAATTTTCAAGATAGCTTGAATGCATTTCAGATCTATTGAAATTCCTTTCTCTAAGATCATGTGTCCAAGTAATTTTCCTTCCATCACTCCAAAGATACACTTCTTTGGATTCAAAGATATCCTGAATTCACTACACTTCTGGAAGACTTTACATAAATCAAAAACATGATCTCTTTTCTTTGAAAACACCATAAGATCATCCATGTAGATGATAATTCATTTTCCAATCATATCTTTGAAAGCAATATCCATGGCATGTTGGAACATCACACCAAAATTGATTAGTCCAAATGACATTCTCTTGTATGCAAAGGTTCCCCATTTTGTGGTGAATGTTGTCTTATGTCTATATTCATATTGTACCATTAACTGATTATAACCAGAGTATTCATCCAAGAAAGACATCATCTGAGATCCATTGACTATCTAAAACACTTCATCCAATGAAGGCACCAGATAGTTGTCTTTCTCTAAGGATTTGTTCAGGTTGCAAAAGTCCACGCATAATCTGATTTCTCTATTCTTTTTCCTAACCAGGACCAAATTGGCCACCCACATGGAGTGCCTGACTAGGAATATGATTCTAGTAGACAACAACTTCAGGACTTCCTTATAGATGATGGGTTATAGCAATGCATTAATAGGGTGTTGTCACTATCAAAAAGGTCTGACATCTTGCTTGAGAGGGATGGTGTGTGTGATGATCAATGTGTTGTATGTCTTCAAATCTTCATAGCTCCAACAAACTACATCATGGTACTTTTTTAGTGTATCAATGATCCCTTTCTTTTCTTCTAGCATGCATACCTTTCTAATGAATACATTCTTAACTTCATCATTAGTCCCTAAGTTGTGCGCATCACACTAGTTATCAATCGAATCCTTCTTTGTTTGTTAATCTTGGTCTCTGATTTGATCTAAGTCAAATATTTGCTCAAGCTGAACCATTCCCCTTGGTATTGTATTTGTCTTGAGATTAATGACTCCCTCTATATCTAATTCAGTTTCTTCGGGCTCTACCTCATCAATTATCTGAGTTGCAAACACCTTAGAGCTGGTGATGAAATCCAAGATATGTTTGTCATCATTGAATACTTGGAGGTTGGTGATATTATCTGACACCGAGGGAGTTGATGTGATCTCAACTGTAAATTTCTTTAATTTGGATAGGGAAAGGGGCTAGAGGGTACTAGTGGCTTTGGCTAAGGCATCAGTAGTATGATTCTTGGAATGAGGGATCAGCTAAATGTTAAACACATCTAAGCCTCTATGAGATCCCAGACTCTATGCCTATAATTTGCTAGTCTCTTATCATGGCAGGAATATAATTTTTTAACTTGTTTTACCACTATCTCCAAGTCACCAAAGACTTTCAGGATTTTAACTTTCTTCCTTAGGGCCATTAATAGACCATGGACTAATGCTTCATATTCCACTACATTTTTCATGCAATAAAACTAGAGTAGGTCTTACCTGTAGGGTTGATACACTCGAATCCAACTCCTACTCCTTGCTTGGTCTTGGACCTGTCAAAGTGCAACATCCAAAACTTAGAGGAACCTTGGACCTTGGGACCAATAGAGCAGACTTCTTCTCTTGGTTGGACATTTTCTTCAACATCTTTAGTGAAGGTGAGGAATTAGCATAATTTTGGTCTAGTTGCTCTATTTGGGGTTCCTCTTTTGATGTGACTTGTCCTCTTATGTGCTCAACTGTTGTTTGACACAAGCAACACTCAAATTCTAAGTGGGAAGCATTATGTACCTCGCACCAACTAGGTAGTAGGAGCTCTTGAAATTTTATTCTTGCTCCTAAATTGAGTTGATCGTGCACACATTTTTCCATAAAATCTTAGAATCCATCCAACAATCCCAGATTTACATCTTCATAGGATTCTTCATCATTTGACTCAATCAGCATTTTTGTTCTCTGAGGTGTGTAGGCTAAATTAGCAAGAGGACTGCATAACACAAGGACTTCCTCAGTCTCCTCTTCCTAAGACTCTAGTTCTCCTTAATAAGCCATAGGATAGTAGTTACCCAGGTTTGTTTCGGCGAAAAACACTTCATTCATGTTGTTATATTCTATAATCATAAACTTCATGCACAACTCATGATCAATGCGGATCTGGTTCAATAACCCTTTCCATGGCATCCATAAGTGAGAAAATCCATTTGCAACGTATCCATTTAATGCCCAGGTGAAGTCTCTTCCTAGTATTATGTCATATGTGTCTGGGATATCAACAAGTTGAATGTCAATGACTTGTTGCACCCTTGGGTTAGCAACAACCTACATAGGTATCTTGTTGATATCACCGACTATATTCACTTTTGTTTTATCTATATAGGTCACCATCTGTCAGGAAGGAGTAGGGACAATTCCCAAATCCTTGCATATAGCAAGAGGCATAACATTAGCTGATGCCCCTGAATCAAGTAGGTAGTTGTGCAGGTTCTTCCCAAATATTTTGATGGTGGGCAAGAAAGGCGGTGTTTCTAGCTTCCTTTGGAACAAGCCCATAGGTGTCTCTTCCTGGGCTACTTGAGTTTTATCTTTATCATTGGCCTTTTCCTTAGTTTGTGTTTTACTTTTCTCTTTAGCTGATTTCTTACTTATTTGCTAAATTTTGGGCTAATCCATTTTCTTCCCTAGAATGTCTTTGATCACTAGCTCACTCTGTGATTCATCAAAGGAAACCCTTTTGGCAAGAATTTCTAACATTTTTAGAGGAGTGGTCCCATTAAGCATTCTAAAGAAAGCATTCCTCACTACAAGGAGCCTGAGAAATTTGAAGGTTTACAAGCACATCTTGACCTTCTTAAATTCTTCAGCTACATATTCACCCATTTATTCAATTTCAGCTTCAAAGGATTTACCTTGAGAAGAGCTAGTAGACTGGTTTTGGGAATAGTTTTACTGCCCATTTTTGTTAAAATATTGAGTGGGCACATGGGGGTAACCTGGGTTGTTGTTAGCATTTGGGTCAGGCAAAGTGCTGAAATTATTGGGTGGAATAGAGGTTATAAAAGGGTCACCTACTTGCTTGCTCCTTAAGTTATAAGGGGTTTCCATTTGATGGAACATTTGGAATTCATCCTTGTGTGACTCCTCTTCATCTACTGGACCATTATCTACTAAAGTAAAAAGCTGAGACAGAGAGTCCTCATTACTTACCTCTTTTACTTCTTTGTCTTTTGGAGCAACAGTCTCCTTTTCAGGCACATTACTTTCACTTCGTGGGAAGGGAACTTGATTCACCACAAGCACCAAGGAATTGTACAGTTTGGATGGGACTATGTCTCTGCAACCGACACCATCTATAGCATTTTGGACCTCAACCTGGAAATGTTTTGTAGCTGTTTGGAACTCAGGGCAATCCAACTGGAAATGCCTATTCGTTTTGTGGATGCGGCACCATCCAGACAAGGCTTCCTCAACTAAGTACACTCCATTTATGGCTTTATTTGCATTATTCGGCTAGTCCAAAGGAGTTGGAACACCTTCATTATTTGGCCTTGTATTCCATGTTCAATTTTGTCTTTGTGAAGGCTTCCTTTTGAAGCCTTGGTTATAATTTTGTCCTCTTTCACAATTTTTCCTTGAGGAAGCACCCGCATCACGATTGTCTCTATTATCTCAGTTGAGATTGGCCTGGATGCTTCTTTAAGAGGCTTATAGTTGATTGTTTTGATTCCTTAGGTGTGTCATTTCCATTGACATCTTCTTGATCATCTCTATCAATTCATCTATATGATCCTTCTCTGCATTGTTTGGTTGTGGTGCTTGATTCTAGAGGAAAACTGGTTGTACTCCTAGTTGATTTTGTTGAACAAGTGGAAACTCTAATCCTTGTAGATATGCAGGAACTTGAGGTTGCTAAGGATAAACTTGTTGTTGTTGAGATTGTAAGTAGTGGGGTGTAGGAGGCACTTGATTCAATGGCTATCCCAGATGAGGAACCATTTGAAATTGAGGAACTTGATTCATGATTGGTGTTTGATGTGCCAACACTTGGGTGAGTCCTTAAACTTGCATTGGATGAGTAGTTGGTCCCAGGGAGGGCAGAAGACCAAAAATATTTTGTCCCAAATCAATACTTTCTATGACTACCTTAGCATAAGCGTCTACCAACCTGGCAGGTGGTGGGAACATTCCTTTTATTAGTGCAGCTATGAGGTTATCTAAGGCAGCATAATAGACCAACTAAGCAGATGGGTCATCAACCACATATGGATTTTGCAACCTCATGTATGCACGATGAAACCAATCCTTGAAGGAGTTGATTGGTCCGTTGACCTCCCTTTGAATGGACATCAATTGTTGATATAATTTAGAAGGGCTGATTGGAATCTTGTATTTCTACAAGGAGTTCTTTAGTAGATTCCAAGAGGTGATGGATCCAATCGGCAAGTTGATGTACCAATAAAACACCTCTTCCCCCAAGGAGTAAGGAAAGAGTTGACAAGCTACGTCTTCATGATCTATTTGCATATCCTTCAATGTTGTTTTAAAGATCTTGATATGTTCTTTTGTTGTCCTTTGCGGATCATGAGGATGAAACTTCATGCAAAATCTCTCTAGATTCTTTGGCATGTCATGATAATCGTTGAAGGACAAGGGAGAAGGATTGTTACCCAACCAAACCATGGAGTGGGTGGAGGTAGTGCTTGTTGTACAATAGTAGATTGGGGCTGTGAAGGAGTAGCAGCACCTGAGGCAGTGCCTTAGCTTAAATATGCTAGGATAGGAGCAGTGCCTTGGCTATGGGATACAGACAGCTAGAAGGCAATTCAGAGCAGCTAAGAAGAGGAAGTGGGTGTCAGAAAGGAATGGTGAGTGTGGAGCAAATGGATGGAAGGAAGAGGTGAGGATGGAGGTGAAGTGGATGGAGGAAATGAGGCTGAAGTGGATGCTTCCCCTCTTTTAGCTCTCTTAGCCTTGGTAAGGAGTGGTAGCTCTTGGAATTCCCATTTTTTGGGTGTAGATCTTAACACTCTTTGGAACCTCTCAAGGAGAAGGAGCCAATTTGATCCAGCTTAACAAAAGGGAGGCCCTCCTTCTAGTGCCAGTTCTTTTGATGGGTGTTTTTGCACCTTCTCAACACAAGCAACACACAAGTGCACTACCTCTCTTGAAAGGAAACTCCCTCCAAACAAGTTGCAGAAAATTACCCCAAGGTCTCTAGGGTGTCAGGTCATGACTTACAAAAACAGCTCAATGGATTGATGTCATTTTTTGGTAATCACAAGGGGAAAGGACAATTGTTAATTTGGAAGGAGATTGGATCTTCAAATAGAGTTTTTGAGATTCTAAGAGTAACATGTAATTGTTCCAAGTTTAAAATACCAATCTAAACTCC
Source organism: Sequoia sempervirens (assembly GCA_007258455.2). Lineage (NCBI taxonomy): Eukaryota > Viridiplantae > Streptophyta > Pinopsida > Cupressales > Cupressaceae > Sequoia > Sequoia sempervirens. The sequence continues at coordinate 53,418 of VDFB02383485.1, read as the reverse complement.
ATGTGCAACATCAGATTCGGCTTTACAATGATGTTGGAACTTTGTCTAAACTACTATTTCAAAGAAAGTTCAAAAGGGAAAAGGGAGGTAAGAGTTCCTAGACTTGCAACTACTAATGAACAGTGATAATGGAGGATTCTACAGTGGAAAGTCTTCCTATAACTGAGTTCCACATAACCAAATAACATACAGTCTCATGAAACTAGTGCTATCTTCTAAGGTTTGCAAATTTTTAGATGCTCATTCACCATAAAGCATGAATAAAAGATGAAATTTAAAGTGCAACAATGGATTAGTGTTCAGACTAGATTTACACTATTGTTTATAATCAATAACTAGCAAAAAGCATTAAAATGGAAAGCATCAACACCATAGCATTCTTCAAGATCAATGGACATCATCAACTAAACTACTGAAGCTACTTGAAAAAAATTAGAACAACAAACTAAAGCTATTTAAATCCTATCAAATATGAGGAGAAGAATCATGCAACATGAGAGAAACACAAGAATCCACCAAAAGCAATGAAATTCTCTTAAAATTTCTATAGCATGTCTTTGCAACAAATCAACTCACTTTTGAAAATGAGAGGAGACCCCTTATTTATAGTTTTCTAAAAGTGAAATGAATGGTCAGGATTTACTCTCATTGTGTGGCAAAGATTCATTTTACATTAGGGTTTCACCTACCCCCAAAATTTATGAATATAAAACACAATTTTGTCTTTTTCCCTATTTCGTTTGGTAGTGTCCTGATAATATAGTAGTTTTGTCTTCTAGTGATTGCCTTCCTTTTTCAACTTATATAGCCAAGAACTCATCATCTATTACTAGCTTCCCTTCATTCTTCTGAAGAGTGGCATACTCCACAAATTCTTCTATCAGCACTTGAAGCTTATTTCACTCCATAATATCATATTGAAGAACTTGGAAGGTTAACTTCTTAGATCTGACAGTGATTAGCTCCCAATTCTTGGTGCACTTTAGTGTGGCCTTGATCACCTATTCTGATTGGATGAAGGTAATTGCAGAAAAATACATGAATTATGGCATTAATGAATTTGTTGGCCCTTGCTCCATCTTCTTGTGGAAGTATGGCGGGGGCAGTGAGGCAAACGACAATGGGGATGTCGTGGCCGAAGAGGATTCTAATACCAAAATTGAGGTTGTAGGTGAGGTGGAAGTGAGGTGGACTAAAATGTCCATAGTGAGCAAAGAGAAAACTGGTAGTGCTTGAGATGCAAGAGGTGGTGGAGTAGTGATGGCAATGGTAACAGTGGGAGTAGAGGTAGCAGGTGGTAAATGCAATCTCTCGGCCTCTTCTTCTCCCTCATGTTGCGGGTCCTCCTCGATGGTGGGAATCTCACTGAATCCTCCAAACTTCTTGGCCTTCTTTGAAGATTCTCCCTCTGAGGCCTTTCATGTGTAGACTTTATGCTTGGGTTGGCACTCGGACACCTCTTTCCTCTTTCTTGATCTATTTGTCATAGGGAACTTAGGAGCTTCTTTCATTGGGGCAGTAGTTGTTCCACTATCCATTTCACTTTTGAGCTCATCTATGAGCTCACTGTATGTCAACATGGCACCTTGTGCCTTGAGTTGGGTGATTTGAGCATCCACCCACTGTCTTGTTTTGTTCTCTATGGGCCTTGTCACAATGTTGAGGTCATTGACCTTATCTTCATCCCAATCAATCAGTGGAAATGGTAATTTAGCAACAACATCAAACCTTTCATCAAGGATGGTGTTCTCTTCTTCCACTATCTAGTCAGGTACCAGGAAAAGGTTGATTTTTCGCACAAACAGGGTCGTCATCCTCATGTAATCCCTCATTCTTACTTCCTTTTCATCTTGGCAATTGGCCCATAAATCTTCTATGTGAGGCAAGTGGGCATACTCCTAACCAACTTCTTCAGTTTACCATATTGGTCCATCCTTGGTCGGATAGTGTGGAGGTCAAGATGGTATTCCACTATTTCCTTCTCTGACTACTCCGTGCACTGGGTTGCAGGGATAGCGTACATTCCTTGTCCAAATGTGAGAGGATAGGGAATCCCTACTCAGTGCTTATCACTCAACAGAGTGTGAGAATTTTGTAACTACTAGGATACTTCCAATATGATCATTTGATCATTAGGGTATTGGGGCAACTTGTTCTTTCAGAGAAACCCTCTATTTTGATGTACGTGAACTTTGGGAACTGGATAAATAGGAAACTGAACCTTTGAATGAACACAAAAGCACTATGTGATACCCTCCTCTAAAAATCTCCTCCAAGTAGTCTAATAATATGCCCGATGAAGGCATCATTCACCCTTTAGTACTCCCTTTTGAAGTTCATTTACTGTAGCTATGGATAACAGTCATATACTTTGAGCTCTCTACCTCCTAGATTCATATTTCATGGAACAAAGAGGCATTTGTATGGGAATGCCTCTACTAGCAGGTAGACCAGATAGGAGGTCATGTAGAATTGTGAATTCTTCTTCACGGCCATAAAATATGCGTGGAGATTTTCACTTATGATCTTAGCCCAATGGAATTTTTTTTTTCCATGAATAATCTCTTCATTAAAAATAGAACATCCATTCTTGGAAGAAGGTTGCACAAAGTAGGCCCATTACTCTACTTAGTAGAGTGACCAGATCATCGTACTCTTCATGGAAGTCGCTTTTGAAAAGCTCTTGTGATACCTTGGCAGCACTACCCCTCTTCTCTTTCAACCAATATTGGTTGATTATCTTATTGCATTCCAAGGGGTCTTTCTTCCACATATTCTTAGTGTATCCCTTTTTTATTTCTTCCATGGGGTTGAATGTCGGGATATGGAAAGTTTCATCAATGGACCAGGCAAATAGATTTCCCAACATCCTACCCTCTTGATCTATTATTTTCTTGTTTCCACTATGATAGCATTCTTTGCATTCCATTACAAGATTTGGAGCTACAAGCATAGGTGGGAAGCTAGCTGCCTTGGCCAAACCACTCTTTCGAATCTTCTACACATTCTTGGTGATGGGTTTGCTTGTGACTCTTTTTTTGAATTCATCTATGTCCGCTTGTCACAAGTTGGTATCTAATATTGAATCCCACATTGAGGTAACCTTGGAGGTGATTTCATCCCCATGGAACTAGTACTTCATCTGATCTTTTTCTTATTTTCCCCTTGGTGTTTTGGTGGTTTTCTTTCCTTTTTCCTTCTCTGCAGACTGTCCTGATGTGCCCGCAACAAATTCCATATATCCTAAAAACATGGGCCGGGTAGGCACATTCATATAAAAATCAGGGAAACATTAGTAAAATCTTGCAAAATGAAGGTTAGATCAAGTAATTCATCTCTCAAAGATCATAAAATTCATTATCATTCATCATTTGGCATTCATTTGGGTCAAATATGATGATGTGGGTCTAGTGATGCAGGTTTCCCTGGGCTAGCAATCGTCTAGAGAAAGCAGAAAGGAAATGGCGTGGGGAGCATGGCGGCCCACAGACAGCTACCCGCACTTTGAGTTCCACCTTGGAGTTTGGGTGTCAACCGAGGATGCAAGGCTTTTAAGTATGCTATCCAATCATCTAGGATGACTTTGGAGCGCTTAATTGATCATTTTGCTTATGTCGGTATGAGGCATGTAGAGGAAGGGGATGTTGTGGATGTTTAAGCTCAACCGTTGAGAAACGGAAATGACAAGGAGGAAACCCGTAATAGGAATCCCATGCAGCGAGGTCAGCATTTAACTTGGACACTCTTAGTTTATGCCTTCAAGCTTTGGTCTCTTCAAAATTTGCGGGTAAGGTTGGTGGAAGATGGTCATTTAGGGATGACAAACATGGGATAGCGACTCACAAAGGGTGGCCTACATAAGCGGGTCTGCAAGGTATCTTGGTAAGGCCTCTTTCATTCAAGAGAATTCAGATGGCGAAGGAAGGTTCAGCCCCCGTAATGTGGATGGTGGGTAAGGGACGGCCATTTTCATATGGCAGTTAGATAACGGTGGGCCATAGGCAGCGGCCCATAAAGGAAGTCTAGCAATGAACTTGAACTTAGCCATTTTCAAGTTGAAAGTTAAAAAGGAAATGGTGAGGTTGGAGTCCATAGGGTGGACCAAAGTGGGTCTTCAACTATTTTCAAATGGCGTTGATGGTGGGGTGGCCCACAAAGGGGCTTCCACATGATTTGGTCTACAAGGACTTAGCATTCTCTTTTGAGGGCTAGAGGCCATGTCGAGAGGTACGAGCTTTGCGAGACAGAAGGAGGCAAGAGGTTCACCATTGGAGAAAAAGTGTGTGAACGATGGTGGGGGGAAAACAGAAATCTGCACGGAGAGACTCGTATTAGAGACTTATCTTGTTTTATCATTCAATGGAGACAGTCTCATCAGGTTCCATGATGTGAAAGGTTGGGAGGATGTGGCTGTTCCAAAATGGTGACAAGACAGGGGCGGCCCACATATGGCAGTCCACAACAACGGACCTGCATGGGCCTCTAGCTTTAAAGTTGTAGCCCAAGTTTACACCATTCGAACATTGAGCACGACAAAGGAAGGGAGTCTGATCGCATGCGAAAGTCCACAAGAGTGGACTCATAGTGCTGCATTGGTTTTGTTTGAAGGCCATTTCAAGTAGTGGCAAAGGGTTTGCGGGTTGCATAGGTCTCAAGGCCCTGGTGAAGAACAGCTATAGAGAAGTGAAGTTCTGTGAGGTCTTTAGGGGCCAAGTTTGACCAATTCTTGAGGAATTCTTAAATGGGTTTGCATGAATTTTTGTGCTTAATTAGCCGCCTAAAGAGTTTCAGATGTTTTCCCTAAAGATTTATTGATTTTTTAAAACTTGAATGAAACGGACATCCTCGTTGGGTGGTGGCAGAGATACCTAAGAAACCCAAAGAATTTGGTGAATGCAACACTAGAAATTATATTGGAGGTCACGCTGGCGCGAAGACAGCAGTGGCTACTCAACTCTGACAAATTTTGAATGGGTGTAGGGTGAAGATGACAGGTCAAAAGACCTATTTATAGGAAAATGTGCATTAATGGCCTGCATTCAATGCTTGTAGGGTGATCGGTAGGGTAGCTAGGCATGAGTTCCAAAAGGAATGGTGGCGGGAAATTCAGGTCCTGTAATGCGAGTGACACCTTGGGAGTTATCGTTTGATGGTCTGCAAATAAGGGCGGAAGTGAGGGATGCAAGACCCACCATGCGAGTGGATGTCCCACATCAGCCACTGGTGGAACGGTTGAGACAAGACAACGACACACATAGGGAAGCCTACAAGGGTGGACCCGCAAGGGGCGAAGGACACCAATTCTTGTTTTTAAAAAGCAAAGGGAAACCTACCAAGGAAACCCCACGAAGGCCAAGGACTTAGAGATTTCTTGGGTGGTGAACTTTGGTCAACTAAAGATGATGACTTTGGGACTTCTTGACCACTTGAGACTCAAATTAGGGGGCACGTAAAATGAGACAAAGGCAAAAAGTGACCTAGCGGAGGCAAAAAGAGAGAGGGTCCCCATTTCAAATGGGGTGTGTGTGATATAGGAACAATAAATCCAAAACAGATTCCACCAATTAAGGGAAGTGGTTAGTTTATGTCTAGCCCATATTATAGTACTCTATGAAACACAACAATTGGCCCAAAATATACAAATTCCTCAAACACTCCAAAAAGAAAAGAATCTATTATTATAGATCTAATGTAGACCCAAAAACTACATTTGGAAAAAATCCAATGGGATAATATATTTTCTAGATTAAAAAGATATCTACAAGGATATCCTTCCAACATAGTCTCGTTGACTTGAGGATAAGTCAAAATTTTAAAAGGGGGGATGATGTTGGCCGAAAAGAGCAATAGTGTAGACATTACTGGGAAAATACTACCACATCTTCTCATAAAGAGCTTGCATACCTTAATATTGAAAAGATACCATCTAGACTAGGTAGAATAGATGGGTCACATCCCATATCATAGATATATATATATATATATAGAGAGAGAGAGAGAGAGATGAATAACAACATAGAGAAAAGAGTAAGAGTTGGCAAAGGAATATATGTAAGAATTGTATATGAAATTGTATGTAATATATAAAGATTATATGCAATAAATGAGAGGGATAAGTAGAGTACAAGGGAAGATATGAAAATATACTCTTTTGATATCATTAATATAATGATTATCAAAATTCTATCTATATGATGTTATCTTTTATTTTGTGAATCTATAAGTGATTAATTAATTCTTTGTTTGAATCAATTGGTCTTACCTTTATATGATTGAGTCTGAGGTATAAACTACACAACTTAGAAAGTACTTGGGGGTCATAACTCTACTCTGTATTTTCCCCAATTTTCTTCCTAACAGATCTCCCATGTATATATCTCATATATAAGGATATCCTAGATAAGGATCTCAAGGAGTCTTTGGTACCTACTAACCTAAATATCAACCATTTTTAATCCATATTAGGATATCTTACATCTATGTATCATCCATCTATGCCTCATCTCAAATTCACTAATAAAAATGTTTCATGCCATACACCTATTCATAATGATGCTCTCCACTTAGAGGCTTTCATCCATAAACATAGGCTCGAATCATTCCTAATAGATGGCGGAGCTGGTTTAAAAATTTTCACTTTAAATTGATAAAAAAAATTAAGTTACTCTAAAGGATTCATAGATCCAAATAAGAAAATAATCATTTAAGCATATGATGTTATAGAACACCTTTTTGAAGGAACAATCACACTTCCCATATAAGTTGGTCTAGAAATAAAATATTTAGTATGTCAAGTCTTGGACCTTGATCTATAGTATAATGTGCTTCTTGGTTTTCCATAATACACGCCATGTAGGCCATTCCATCTACCATACACTAATGCTTAAAAATTCCTCACAAGGGAACTGAGATAACAATCTCATGAGATCCTAACCAATTTTATTGTTACTGTAACTTGAAAGGAAAAATAGAAAATCAAGTTCCAAACAACAGTGATGCATCATCCTCTTCATCCTACATTGATCCTAATACATTAACCAAATTATTATCTAATATCATTCCAAAGGTCAAGGTTCAAGTACAAGACTCAAGGTGTGGTGAATATAACATGAAGAAGTCATTTTGCATTGGAAAGCTTCCATGATCACTGAGGTCCCATGGTAAACCACATACAATGTAATAATTTTCCAAAATTATCATTAAATGTAGTCCAACCACATTTTTAAAATGGATCAAACTTCATAAAGAGGCTATCGAGGGGGATATATCTAAATGCCTTTGCAAGGATGAAGGAGATTTTTTCATACTCCTTTTCAAGAAATACACTAAAGGCTTTCAAATAATAGAATAAGTGGGATATTATGGTCATAGTGGTCTTGGTCTATAGAAACAAGAAATTGTAGAACCCATTTCAATAACAAAGAAACCATGTTCTCAAGGGCTTGGGTTTGGAAAATAAGTGGTTGTGTCCTTCTATATCAGGTTTATCCTTATGGAGGTAGCAAAATGTTTTCCCATGGTTGAGACTTCTAATGGGGATACTTCTGATGACTTTTTTGAGTGTATCTCTAATCTATTTGATGATTATAATTTTAACACCTTATCTTCCATATATTTCAACCTCACACCATGTAACAATTATATTTCATTACTCTACCCCTAGCTTATCAATTAGTACCAACGAGGACCTCTGAATAAAGATATATTCCAAAAATGAAGTTATTGTTGAGTTTATGGGACTATGAGATGAAATAACACTTGGGGATCATAGAGATGGTTTCACTATAGACCTTGAAAAAATGGCATTACTTCGGTGATAATGCTAAACCTTCTAGCCGTAAAATATAAAAATCATACTAATGTCCCCTGATGAAAACCATAATGTGACACTCTCATACTAAAAAAAAAGGTAAAACTAAAGGATGCATTTGAAGGTGGAAACATTCATAAGGAACCTAAGGATGGAAGGATTGGCATTCTTCCCATCTCCAGAAATCAAGAGATATCCCTAGTGCTTGTAGAGAAATATTAAGTATCTATTGGAACATCAAAGAATCTTAGGGTCACTTATTTTACAGCATCACTATCAGAACAAGAGAAGGCTAAATTCAAGATGATTTTCCAAGAAATACAAGTGAACTTTGCATGGTCCTATTATCATGTCAAAGTATTCTTGCATCATGCATGTTATTTGAACTAATATGTTGATGTAGTATTCAAGATCCATTCAAGAATTCAAAGGCATTGTTTCAATTCAAGTTTCATGATCAAGATCCGCATCCTTTGAAGCCATTTCATGCAAGTTGTAGATCTAAATTCCAAGGTTCAAACAAGGGTTTGGTGAGTTGTGACATTGCATTTATTCATTCATCATTCCTTCATGCTATTTCATTTCATTACAAGGTTTAGTTACCAAAATGGGGTTTGACCAAGGCAAGCCCCTATTCACCTAACTACAAACATTTTTCTCTCTTGATGTGTGTTTACAGATTTTAGGTGAAAGATCTCTTGAAGAGAAAAATTGCAAAGTTGTCAAAGTTGCATTTGTTTTCATCATTCTTGCAATTTCACAAAAATTGACCTACATGATTTATTTCTGATTGTCTAACTGTGAAATTTTGGGATCTGAGAGTGCAAACATAGTAGAAGAGAACCCAGAAACCATTTTACAAATCCCTAGCCAGAACCCATTCATCATAAGGCAAATGAGTCCTTAGTAAGCTTTGAAAAAGCACTTTTGGTGACTAGTACACATCACTTTCCCATTCTCAAATCTAAATTTTAACTTCCGGTTCCATCAAAATTGAGCTTAATCTATTAGATGCATTTTATAGCTTTTATTTTGGATTTGAATTGCTATTTTTAATATTTCTCCCCAAAGTGTTGTTTAATCAGGACCCCCATCCTTGCATAAAAGGGAAATTTGTAGATTCACACCTTAATTTGACTCACCTTAAGGCTAATAGTCATTTCATTGTTTGGATCTCATTTCCTGAATGAAATAGTGAGAAATAGATCTATCTACTATCATTTTGGTGAACCCCCTTTGCTTTCAATCAACTTAACTCCAACTGCACCTATTTTTCACCATTTCATTATGGTGAACCTAATGTTTTATCATTGCAATTTTTTTATTTTTGAGTCCATTTGCACCCTAGATTTATATCTTTCATTCATTTGCATTTCATTGCATTGAATTGAGTCTCATTTAGGGTGTCTAGTTGGCATTTAACTTTGCATTTCATTTAATTTTTTTAGGATTACATCTTTGCATTCTTTAAATCTAAAAAATACAAAAAAAATCAGTCATTTTGCATATCATTTACATAGCATTGCATCATATTCATTTACATTTGAAAATTTAAATAAAATTGCACATCAAATTAGGGCCCCTAGTTTGTCATTTTATGATATTTTGCACTTGCATACAACATTAAATTCACAAAAAAATCAAATTGTAACTTGCTATTTCTAATCAAAATTTGGAAACCACTGAAATCATCTCAAAAATCTATAAAAACTTTTTTTAAAAAACCCTAACCTAGGACCCATTCACCCTAGGTAAAATGAGTCCCTAATCAAGGTCATTTCCTGATTTTTTGGGCACTAAAACACCTATTTATGCATTTCATTTTGTTGTTTCCAGTTTTTTGTTTCAGTTTATAGATTTCCTGTTAGTTGAAATTGATCATATTTAGCTTAATATGATAAATTAAGTTTATGGTGTGATTTAAAAAATTTATTTACAAGACATCATTTTTAGGTTTTTGCATTATGTAATTAGAAAATTACCTTGTTTAGAATCTAAAAACCTGAAAAATCCCCTTGCATTTCAAACAATGGACAAGTGCATGGGTAATCTATGGAAGTCTTTGATATCTATAATTGATGTTTCAAGTTGTGTTTTTGGAAATGGTCCTAATGCAATTGAACCTAATCATGCTCAACCAACTCCTAATTATTGTCATCGTGATGTTGACATCATTGGAGAAGATGATGATAGCATGAACAATTTCATGAATGATTGCCTTAACAATATTAAAAACAATTCATCCTTTTACCCATCCATGCAACAACCAACACTGCCTACCATCCCACCACTTGAGATGTTTGGTCTTTTACATCCTAAAATTGAGTCACAAACTAAGCTTAAGCTTCCAACAATGAGTGAACCTAGCTCTTCTAACCAAGTGCATACCTATCAATCTTATGTCAACAAAGTGGCCAACACACCCATCAACCTAGAAGAGACTTATGGCCAAGGCTTTAATATTTTAACTAAACAAGGATGTGACACAACTAATGAGCATGAAATTAACAAAATTTTAGAGAAAATTTCTATTGAAGAAACTAAGGTACTAGGATATCAAAATCTTTATCCCTCTACATCTTCTAAGGATACAAATTCCCTCCCTCATAATGATGAAGTAACATTTACAAGGTTGATAGGATCTTCTTAGGTCTTCCTCCTTCCACAAGCAATAAATCCAAACCTTAAAAACTCAAAAAGTTGTTGTTCCTACATACTAAAACACAAATTGAATGAAAAATGGAAGACCTTCTTCATGCAGGATGGATTACATTGCCACCTCCTAGTAAGGGTAACAAGCCTAAAAAAATGAATTAGTTTGTATATCATAGAACCCTTGTGCACCTTACTGATGAGTGTCATTCCTTAAGTATGATCCTTGAGAAATTTGATATGATGGAGATAATCCCTTAAATCATGCACTTTTATCCTTTCCAAGTAATAGTTGTAGGATCCTAGTATGCTCACTGTTATATGTTTAGCATTCATTGCAAATCATTTTCTTTATCACAAGGAGCTCATTCTCATCACTTATCTCATATCATCCTTGTCCTGCACTTAGTGGGGGAAAGGGATTAGATATACTTGTTCTAGTTTTAGCACTTGTCGTTGTCCCTTTGGCTAGTTTCTCACCTTTCGCACGTACTAAACAAGATTGGGATGCAAATGACCTACTATAGGTTGACTTGCATGTGCCTTACTAGTATTTTTCTTTGTTTTCTTTTGCATGTTATGTGATCCCCCATAATGTTTCATTTAATGTATCTCTCTCTTTATGTGCATTCCTCTAATATATGCATCTACATTTTTATATATGTCATAAACATTTATCTTTTCGCTTGTCTTGTGTTTTCCTTTTGGGGATGACACAAGGCGTCAAGACATTTAGGTTGCTTCCATGTGTCATTCTTCCTATTCTATGAGTATTTAGGGAATGATGACATTTCTAAGATCTATAACCACATTGTAGCAAAGATATATTGACCCTGAATCTGTAGATCCCTTATGTGTTTTGGGGGGCAACCCCTTCCCCTTTCATGATGTAGTTTCATTTGGGAACATATGACTTGGCATGGGGATTTTTGAATAAGCTCTCATGTCCTCCTTATGGTTAGCATTGAACATTTGCTACTTTAAAGTGGATTTCTCCTAGCAATGGTATTAGAAATCACTTTAAAGTGGGGGAATACATCGGCACTCATGTTTTACTGTGTGATTTTCTTTATTCTTGTGATGTGTCATTTTCTTGGTGGTGTCATTGGGTTTGATGTTGTTTTACAAAGTCAATTGAATACATTCCCCTCACCCACATCATTGGAAATAAAATAGTTAAGTTCATGTTAAACTATATCATTTTATAATATGGTGTCGCTTGATCCATTGTCACTAACAATGGTTGAACTTTAAAAAATTAGGATGTTTGTAGTATTTGCTATAAGTTCCATATCGAACATTGATTCTCCACTCCATACTACCCTCAAAGTAATGGTTAAGCTGAGGATTTGAATAAAAAATATTAAAAATCACCAAAATGATAGTCAACAATGTTAGCCATGATTGGAATATTCATCTCAACTTGTCTTATGGGCTTATCGAACCAATATTCACACACAAATAGGATCCACTCTGTATTCACTAGTTTTTGGACCCAAAGACATTTTACCTATCGAGGTTGAGCTTCCATCCTTGAGATTCTCTCTACAACATACCATCTACAAAATAACATTAATTATGAAGAGTATAGAGTTTTTAGACTGCATGACTTAGAATTTCTAGTAAAAAGACACCTTAATACACTAAATCATCTATAATCTTATCAAATCCACCTTTGTTGTAGCTATAACAAGAAGGTCATATCACACAAGTTTGAGATATGATATCTAGTCCTCAAAGAGAACCAAAAGAATCAAAAATCTCAAGAAAATAAAGGGAAGTTTGAGCCTAAGTGGTTGGGACCCTTTATCATTTCAACACCTTATAGATCTAAAGTATACCAACTTTCCAAACCTGAGGGTGAACTGCTAGATGATCCCATCAATAATATTCACCTAAATAAAAAAATTTCATGATCCTCAAAATGTTCTTATAAAAAAAAATTTAAAATTAAATAAAAAATAAAAAATGACAAAAGTAAAGATAAATGATTCTCCCTTTGTTGAAAATCATTTCAGTAGCACCTTGGGTAAGTACCATGGTGAAATATTCATTATAGGAACCATATGTAGTAAGCCACTATCTACCATATATTATCATCTAATCCACTCCATCTATAATAGAATAATTGCATACACCTACAAACGCTATCATGGCTTCCCAATTATTGATATTTAGTGTCATCCCATTCCACTTTATGCCATAATAAACTTCACAACACCCATCCTATAATAAAAAAGTCATATACCTTACTAGGGGAATTTACTCACTTTAATATTTGGATTGGATCTTTGGGTTCAGTATTAGAGGGAAAATTTTCATGGCAACCATTACAACGTTGCACATCATCCATAATAAAATAATCCACTTATTGTAAACAATAATAAATGTAAATAATGTTCACCCACCATAGCCATCATAAATTTCAAATGTCTAGATATGACACTCAAGAAAGAAAAAACTATGCATTACCTAAAAACGTAAATATTTCATAAAATAATCACAAACAAAAGACTCATGTTAAGCTAGCCTATTACTCACTGACTAATTTTATAACCAACTTTAGTCACTTTTATCTAAATTATCATGTCTTAACGAATGCATCCTTTCGCTAATAGGAATTAACCAATATAAGTATATATTTTTTAGAGAGAAAATATAATGGTTGTTGATTTGTTTGTATAGTGAATCTTTTTATTTATTGATTTATCATATTTCCCCTTTCATGTGCTACACAAGAATATATTCAAATGATTATAGGATCAATAGTGAGATAGGGATATTGTTTCATATGACATGTTTTTGGAATTTTCTTATTCAGTATTTTCAGGACAGGTATGTTCCTTATGTTTGTTTCAAAGGCTTCTAGCATTAACATACTTCCTTTTCATATATGGTCATTTAATACATTTTTGAATTAGGGATGTCATGCTTTAAGATCGTTTCCCCCAAATATTCTAACAAGTTTCTATTATTCCTTGTATGAATAAGGACAATCCTTGTTTGTAGAGTCATAGTCCATACAAAGGATACCAAAGTCATCATAGTTTTTCATACCTTGGTGTACATATATCCATTTGCTACAATAAAATGGTCTATGATGATAAAAAGTACAAACAATAAGCATAGTATCTATCAATTTGATATCCATCCATATCAGTCTATCTCATAACTATCTATTTTATTTCATCCATTTCATATTTTGTTACTTGATATCGATAAATAACCATTATCATCCTACATTTTATTCTGCCATATTAACCCACAATCACATATGTATCATGATATAAATAAGAAAAACTACAATAAACCAAGTCATTCATAGCCTCTACACATACCTTACATATATAAACATGACAAGTCCACAAATTCATATCATAGTGTAATCCATCATTAAATCATTGTCTCACATATCAAGTAGATATTATCACATGCATGAAAATATTTCATACATAATCATAGATAATAATCATAACATTGCATCATATGAATCAAAACTATCATATAGAATGCATAGTATAAGACATACATCAACACATAGAAACCATAATACATCGCATAAGATGCATATATGTATTGTCAAAAATGAATCTCATATCATATATCTCAAAAAAAGTGTCATGAAACATCAATAAAACATGTATATATGCTTGGGTTTATGAGCCATAAATATACAAATACAATTATCTTGCAAGAAAAAAATGATAAGATGTCTATAAAAATATCATCTATAAAATAGGGTCTATAATGAACTCCCTCCCTTAGAATGGGAGGGTGAGGGCTATTGAGACCTTGATGGTCATGCCCTTGTCTATCTCTATGACCTTTCTTGGCCCTACTCATCACCATATCCTTACGATGGTCTAGGTGGTGGTGGCCCGATCACCTTCTCATTAACTAATCTTTGAGACATGGGTTTCTCTAATCTACTATGAGTAAAACTAGGAGCTTGATGCTCTAGGGGAACCAAATTCTCATATAAATATCTATTGTACAAAGCTTCTTGGTTTGATCAGGTAATCTCAATATTCATCTCTATTATCGATCCTTGTGCAATGTTCCTAACCCTAAATAGGTATTGCTCTAAACTCTAATAACGTATCACCATTGTGATCAGGAATTTCAAGATTTCAAATTAAAGATATTAAATTGATTAAACTAAAACCCCAATCAAGCAATGAAGAATAAATAAATATGAAAACATAAATAATAAAACAAAGTTACCCAAAGTCGTCATATCATCAATGCTTCACCTCCATTGCCCTTCTCCATTCTATTATAAATAATCAATGCCCTAAAATTATCAGTATGCACTTAACAAGCCTATGACTAAGACAAAGCAAAATATCAAAGTTTTCTCAATAGCACAACAATATATTCTCTAGATAGATGAAAATGATAATGACAATGCTATTTATATAGAGCTAGATGTGAAATAGACGGTCGAGATTAAATGATTTTTATTTTGATCAATGGATGAAATTAGGCAAGATGAGATAAGATAGAAACGAGACTGACAGAAGAACAAGGAAATTGACTCATTTTTACAAAAATCACTTTAGTTTGAGAGGGAAATTGCATTTTCAAATAATGGAAACATTATTTAAATGCAAAAGGAAAAAGGAAAATTAACTTTTTGATTAAATAGAAATTTAATTCAAAATGTGGGAAAAATGATGAGTCATTAATTAAATAAAATTTAATTAACTTGTGACAGAAAAGCTAACAGTGAATAATTAAATAATTAACATAATTATTTAATTATAGTGAAAAATGACAAATAATTAAATAAATATAAATTTATTTAAGTATAAAAGTAAAATATATTAGTGACACAATTAAATAAATAACAATTTATTTAATTAATCAAAAGAGGACATAGAAGGCTAAAATGAATTAATTAAATAATTTAGATTATTTAATTAATAGAAGACTTCACGACATTAGATAATAATGAAGTAATTAAGATTATTTAATTATCAAGGATGGAAAAGGGGTTTTAATAAAGTCACAGGCCTAGTGATAATTTTTAGTGTCTACATTTGCCCCTCTTTGATACAATGCAGTTTATTGCATTGTGTCAAAGAAATTTAGTCAACATGCCCCAATGTAAGTAGGGTGAAGAAGAATGATGAGGATGTAGCGGTATGCCCCCTCTAGAGGACATGTGGTTCAAATGACATGAGTGTGCTCTCAAAATGGATAAGAGGGAAATAGATAAGAGGAAGAAGAAATGTTAGCATGCGAGATATGGATGTTGAGATATTGCTAGTTGAGATAATTTGCAGTTGTATATTTTTTTATGCAAGGCTTTTGCATTTAATCATCATTGGGTGGTAAAATGTGACAAATGGACAACAAACACCATGGTATGATATAGACCAAGGTGTGCAAGGTCGTCCATCTGTAAAATAGACAATCGTGGACAAGGAATGTCCTACCCTTAATAAGGACAAAGTTGCCCCAGTCTTTTTGTCAAGACAAACCACAGATAGCAATCAAGTAAAAGACGAGTCATGAGACATCATCACTCCTCTAAATCCTTCGTGGGACATCCTCGAGGTGGCTAGAAACATGACAAAGTAAATCCAAAAGATAAGACAAAATATACCAACAAGGTCAATAGCCATTCAGATTGTCTGCCAATAAGTGTTTTCCAGTGTGTTAAGGGACAAAGTGAGTGATGGGTTGATTGTTTTGACAAGGCCCGGTGTCAAGAGAAGAAACATTTTGTATAATACGTCAAGTCTAGTTTCGATCATGCAACAACATATATAAGGGAAATAGCAAAGTTTGATAGTGACAAGGTCTGGTTTCAGGAAGGACACATCCTGTATAAGACCATTAGTTTTGATTGATTTGACTTATTTGATTGATTTGAAAAATGACTGATTTGACTTGGAGACTTGTTGGATTGCTTGTATTGTTGATTCAAGATTTGTGTTTTTAGTTCAGATGATTATTTCGCGTCCGAGTTGATAGTGTTTTATTTATTTTTACTGACTTGACAAACCCTAAAAGACTAACCTAGGGAGCCTCGAGGGCTCATCACCAGATGTCCTTGCATACATCCAATTGCAAAGGAATTTTGACTCTATTTTTGGGATTTTTGAAAGTTAACTGAATGTTTTTGGGTTTTGACATGTTTTGATTTTTTTGGATTTTGAAGTTTTATGATTTTTTTTCTTTTTTTGGATGTTTTAATTTTTTGGTCTTTTTGTGGATATTTGTTGTCTTTTTTATGGATGATATGGGGAATTTTGATTCTATTATGGATGATACACTATAAGGACCATGAAAAATGCATATGAATAATGCCTACAAGCAAATGAGACATCATGCACAAAAATCCAAAGACAAACAAGACCCTACTCCTAGTCAAGCTAAAAACCAATTGATAGGTGATGATGACAATGACTACATTGTTTGATGTCGGAAGGACACATCCAAAAACAACGTGAGGACTAGGAAAGACATATCCCATTGATGATAATGTGACTAAAGGATTGAGGTCTACAACAAGGCTAGGAATAGAGCCAAGGAGTGTTTTGGATGATACACTAGGGTGTATAGCAAGATTGTATGGGTTAGACTTATTGCATTTGGAATGACTTCTTTTTGGGATTGAATGGGATGATGGAGGGATGTTGGATAAGTGGATTGGAGTCCTTAAACCAATGACAAGGGAAAACCAAGTCCAACAATAATCATGAAAGGATAATGTATTTATTTTGGTAAAATATGGGAGCATGAGGATTATTGGATGGTAGAATTATCATATGATCTCCAAGGACTATGTTGCATAGGAATAATTTGTTTTCTCTGAGGTATGGGTTTGGAAAATTCTATGAAGGCTATGACATTATATTTCATGGATAGTGTATGACCAAAGGATATACATGTCAAGATTTTTCCCAAAGCATGATTTATGTTTGTACCCCAGTCCTTATCAAGATCAAAGTAGGTGGAAAAAATGGATGGGAATGATAGGGCTTAGATGGATAGATGGAAATTTCATAAGAAATGTCATGTGAAGGGTATGGGAGATGAGACAACTTTCCCCCAAGTGTAATGGTCCACATAGATAATTGATTTTATACATGACGCATGTTTGCTAGGTTTTCATCATGGTACTTATCCAAAGCGCCATAAGAATGGTTTTCACTATTGGAAAAAAAAATCTCTTTACTATTTTTTTTGACCTTTTTTTTAATTTTTGATGTCACACAAGACACCTGTTTTCTAGGTTTTCATCAAGGTGACAATTTTTTGATTTTTCAATTTTTTTGGTACTTTTCTTTGTGTTGTCTAGACGATCACTTTGATGGTGCTAGTGTAGATGTCGGTCTCATGATATGCCAATAGTGACCTTTATGGATTAGTTTCCTTATTAGAATCATAGAACTTGCATACAACTGATTGATTTCATTGTGATCTTTTTTTATACTAGAGTTGGCCTTATCAAAATACACATATCATAATAGAGTGCCATGAAAGTCCTTACAATAAAGAGTTGCCACTAGGATGTGAGACATTTGTGAGATATTTCTTTTAGACTTTAGGCGTGGTGTAGGATTATGATGGATGATGGTAGATGTGTTTGGAAATTTAGATGTAGGTATTTTCATTCGCCAAACTTGGGGTGATGGATGATGGAGATTGGATTTTGGATTGGGATAATGTTTAGAACCAACACTTTTATATGCCTTTCCTAATGACCATTTTGAAGGAGGTGGAAATTTTTTATATGTGGGAAACCTCTTTTCTTGTGGCTCCACATTTTTATTGACTTTTACTTTTGAACTATTTTCTTTGCTTGCCATTTTTCTTTGGGATCCATTTTAAATTTATTTGTCCACTTGGATTTTTGATTGATTCAATGGCATTTGACATTTGATCTTGAACTTTGGAATTGTAAGAATTTTCTTTTTGTTGGTTCCAAATGGTAGGCTTAAGATATTGGGAATGATGGTTTGTGGTGTGGATGAAAGGAGTGTTGGCAGCAATCTTATGACAAGGACTACTCCTAGCACCCATTTTGATGTTTGTATCAGATAAAGTTTCCCATAATATCGAGGAGGTACCACTAACATCATTTGATTCTCTGACTAAAGAATAGCCAAGACCTTGATGTCTAGGATTTTCATAAAACTGTATTGGTTCTCGAATGCCTTGCTCATGTAGGCCTAGTCCTCTTCCTTGATACTGCATGCTTTGAAATATTCTCTTTGTGATGGGGTATTTGTCATTTTGGAAGCAAGATGTGAAACCATCATTGTGTATGTGGAAACTGTTACTTGGAATATTCTCTTCTCCAAGAAAGGTTGCTTTGATAAAATTGGATGATCCTAGTTGATAGGATGTCTTAGCTTCATTGACATTTGGGATAGATTTTTTATTAACATCTTTGGTCTGATTTTGTGACATATCAAATTCAAATGATTCTGCTGGTGCTTCCAAGTCGATGTCGAAACTGTATTTATGTCATTGTCATAGAATCCTATGAATTCAACTATAGCTTGATCATTTGCAAATATGTCTAAAATAGGAGATTCTAGTTCTAGAGGAAGATCATCTATATGTCTTGTGGGAGCAATTGTCTCATCTGCAATGGTGGAGGTGGTTGAAATGTGGATGGCATGAAAAGGGTTAAGATTTTGATCTACGATTGGGCTATCATGGATAACTAGATCTTGATTTGTTTTCAGGTTTATTTCGTCATGCTTTAGATCATGCTCTTGACATATGTCTAATGATTTAGGAAATGGAATGATATTATTTTCTTCAATGGACTCAATATTTTGACATGGCAATGATGGAGTTTCAATGGCAAGATACTTTTTGGGATTGGTAGGCAATGGCTAACATGATTGTGATAGATGACTAGAGGGTGTATGATTAGCAATTTGAATGGATTATCTAACTTTATTTTTATTTTGTAGTTGAACAAGTTTCCCTACTAGTCGTCCTTCGAGAGCATTAATTACCATGGTCTTATTGGATGGTATAGTAGATTGGGATGTAGTGGATTGGAATGGACTAGTGGATTACGAGTTAAGATAGGATGTAGGAGATTGGAATGGATTAGTGGAAGGTTGACTAGTATAAGAGGTAGAGGCTTGGAATGGATTAGTGGAAGGTTGGTTAGGATAGGATGTGGAGTCTAGGAACGGATTTGTAGAAGTTTGGTTTCCCTTGTCAAGGTTAGGATAAATATGACTAATGGATGTGCCAAATGACTCTTGATAGTGAGGCTATATGGATGAATGACTAGGGCTTATGGATTTTTGGTAAGAAGGGTATATGGGTAGCTGACCATGGGTTGAGGTTGATTGGTATTTGGATTTGATGAATTGTCTTTTGAAGTCTATGAATTTTTGGGCTTGACCATTGAGGAGTAATTGGTATTCAACTTGACTAGCAAGCATATCAAGGTAAATGGAAGACATGATGGTGAGGTGAAGTCTAGAAAATGACAATGCAAAGATATGGCCTAAGCCTAAGGTATGCAACCTAAGCTATGTTTTTTTTTGGATTTTAATTTTTTGGATGATTATGCAAATGAAAATTGATGGATGATATATGGTTATGGGCTAAGGATGGTTGATGATAGTGAAGATAAGTGATGGTGATTATGGGTTTAGACTTTGACCTTGAAAGATAATGGTTAACCAAAGTAACCAAAAGAGGATATCTAGATCTCCAAAAGATGGAAGTGAGAAATATAATAGACACGGGTTGACCTTAAACTAGACTTGTGAGTTTTAAAGAAAATTGTAGGTAAAATTTTGAAAATACAAGAGATCAAGACAACCCCAAAGGGTGACTAAGGTTGAATCACAACCTAACTAGGTAAAAAATCAATAATAGATGAATGATGAATAGATAATAGGATATGAATGGTAATAGACCTAAGTATCTCAAGAGAAGCCTAGAATCTCAAAAGACAAAGACAAGAGACTAGTCACACACAAACTAAATTTGTAAGTTTAGGAAAACTATAGACAAGACAATGAGAGTTGAATAAGATTCAAGACACCGGCTTCAAGAGATAACTATGGTCTAGTGATGATAGTTGTATTGGTGTAGGATTATGAGTGGTCAAGTGGATGATGGAATGAAGTTTGACCTATAGATGCAAGAATAACCAAAGATTAATCTAAAGGATGACAAACATAACCAAAGCTTAACCTAGGGAATGAAAAACCAACCCAAGGATGTAAAGACAACCATGGGTTAACTAAAGAAGGATAAACCAACCAAGGATTTTACCAAAGGGGGGAGACAAAAATTTAACCTAAGGATGTAATCAAGATTTGAGATGCAAAGGTGGATTTGGAAAGCTAGACTAAGAAATTTTGATAGGTCTCAAGTCACTTTAGTTTAAAAGTTAGATTGAAGGATAGACCCTAACTTTTTCCAATATAAACAATGGTTTTCTTCATAAGAATGAAGTGTTTAAAGGTGTTGTTTGCATGAGATTTTCAATTTTAATATAGCATACACTCATAAAACACTTGGAAGAAAAAGTGGTTGTTGACTCTTAACCGAAAAAAAAGGGTATGGCTTAAGGGCAAAGAGCCCAATGGCTTCACTAGTATATCACAAATAAAGACACTCTTAAGACAAGCACAACCTAGTTATTTAGAAAGGTTTGTATACTTGGTATATCCCATCAAAATACCCCAACATCAATGTGAAACACCTCTCTTTTAAGAGCGGATAGCTAGAGGTCTAGTGGCACAGGCCTAATATGGCAACAGGCTCACCTTTCCTCTCTCCTTGGGAAGCTAAGAATTCCAACCCAAATATTTCTATCTCCACTCAAGGGAGTCAGTGGTGAGTATCTTCGGGCATGATATTGTACCTTTCACTATACCAAGAAGGTTCTGAGGCTTCTAAAAACAAGAGGTGTCTAGTGGGGTATTGTCGTGAACAAAGAGCCCATCTATAATAGCATGAGAACTAGGAGGCCCACTCCCACTCTCATCACCAACAAGTCTCGACGAACTGAGGGTCTTGTAGCTTGGCTTTGAACGATGCTAGCCACTCCTTAGGGTATAAATTTCATTCTCCCCCCTTTGATATAACCTATCAGGAAACGTGCTTAAGGTTGAATCCTAAGGTGATGAAATCCCCATGCAAGCCTCCTACTAAAAATAAAAAGGAGACTAATGTGTATTTCTCATCACTCAGGATCGCACAAATGCACAAGGGGAGAGGATACGTACACACTAGCTCAAGTAACACATAATGTGTAAGTGCACCAAACATCGAAAACAAAGTTATTTTTAACCCAACTAATCTAAATATGATCTAATCTACAAAAAAAAAACAATGTTTCAAGATAGATTCTTTGACAATCGAACCTGCAACACACTACTTAGTAGTTCACAATAAGTCTTCGATCTTTGACAAATGAAAATTTAAGTTTTATATTAAATTCTTGGACATGTGAACCTTTACAAAAGACAAGTCAACAAAAACTATCCCTGAAATAACAACTAAACCAAGAATAAAAATAATACTTATCTAGGTAATAAAAATTTGTTCCAAATACGAGCTAGCTTGGTGGTGTTGTCATTGATGTCAACACAGTTTCGTATGTTGCAAATTGTACATGTATGGTTGAGATGTTGTTGATATGTTGTGAGTACATGGAGCTATCTTTATGATGTTGCAGATGTGTTAGTTCAATAAGATTCCAAGTGCTTTTGAGAAAATTAGCAAAGAAGTGAAATCAGAGTGATGGAAGTGTTTAGAATGTGCTCTAGTATGTGCTCCACATTTCTCTCGTGTTGATCCTATGCTTGTGTGGATCTGAAGGATTGGTAATGGTGATCTCATGATGATATTTCTTGAGTTTTAGTTTCTGGTTTGATGGTACGTGAAAGTTACGTTCATCAGTATGTGAATTGTTCTAGCAGAGTTGGTGTTCTGTGGACTGGGAGAGATATTTTTTCTCCAAAGTCCTCTTTTGTTTCATTTCAGATCTTGTGGATCTAGGATATGTCTTGTGAAGGTCTTTTCTATGCTTTGGCAAAGAGGTTTGAAGTTTGGTGATACGAAATTCATGTTTCAGTATTTCAGTGTGAGTTTGTTTAGTCCAGATGGACTAGTGAAAGGTAGTCAATGATTGAAGATTGTTGTTTTACTGTGGATGTATCTGGAAGGTTCTGAGATGTATTCTTGTGCATATGGAAGCATTTTGTGGCGTTTCCATGTCATCTTCTTGGGAATCATGTACATCAATGTTCTTTTGTGTTTTCATTAGGTTTGGCCAACCTGGTGTTTACACTTCATTCAAAGAATAAAATTTAATTAAGGAAGCATGTGATTGAAAAAGTGTTTTTATTGGTCCACTCGTATTCCTTTCCACCGCGAGAATTTAGAGTTTCCGACCTAATTTGAATTTATGGAATAAGGTATTTGTGGCCAACCTTGGAGAAAGTTTCTAAGGTTAAGGATGGTATAAAATCAAGTCGAGTTGTGAAGATATGTATGACAGTGTGATGAAAGTGTGCCACAAATCATAAGAGCAGAAGTGTGTGAGTGAGTTGTGATACCAGTTTCTCAGTGTGTTGAAGGCAATGAGTTGAAGGTTTATGCAATCCTGCGAATGTGCTTTAATTGTTGTGGTGGATCTTTTGTTCTCTTTTGTATCTATAGGCAGTGAGCCTCCCTATTGGACAGTGAGTCCTTTCTATAGGCAGTGAGCCTTTGTATTTGGACAGTGAGTCCTCTTTTGGGCAACGAGCCTTTGTATTTAGTTTATAATCATTTATATTGTGAGTTAACCCTCACCGTGGTTTTTCCCTCATTGGGTTTTCCACATAAAAATCTAGCGTTCATTGTGTTGATTTGCTTTCTATTATTTGCGTTTCATGTTATAACTTAATAACAGAATAGTGTGGTTGTGGAATTAATAAGTGTTGAGTTTTAAGTTTGAATTTTTGTGACAACTGATTCACCCCCCTCTCAATTGTCATGTGCCTATTTAACAAAATTAATCTAACTTAATCTAACTAACCAAAGATTAATCTAAATTAATTACTAAAATTAATCTAAACTAATTAAAAATAGATTTAATCTAATTTAAAAAAATTAATTATTAAAATTAATTCTAAACTAAAATTAATCTAAAGCAAAAAATAATTTAAATTGCCAAAAAACTAAATTAATCTAAATTCAAAGCTAAAATTAATCTAAACTAACTTATATTAATTAATCTAAAATTAATCTAGACTAAATTAATCTAAACTAAATTAATCTAATCTAAATTAAAAAAATCAAAATCTAGCTAAATTAGAAAAATCTAAATCTATGTCTAAAATCTTAATCTAAATGTAAATCTAAACTAAATTAGAAAAATCTAAATTTATGTCTAAACTAGAAAAATCTAAATCTATGTCTAAAATATTAATCTAAATTTAAATCTAAACTAAATTAAAAAATCTAAATCTAAATTTATGTCTAAATTAGAAAAATATAAATCTATAACTAAATATGAACTTAATTTAAATTTAAATCTAAACTTAATCTAATTCAACTAAATTAATCTAAATTAACAAAATTAATCTAAAAAAAGAATGAGTTGATTTAAAAGGTGCAATATGAGGAGACTTTGGAGGATGTCTGCGTGTGGGAGAGGGAAGGTAGGCCCACGGCCTGGTAAGGGTTGTGGTCTGTGATTTTCTAGTTCCTTTGCTTCTGCATGTGGTGCACTTAGGAGTGGAGTGATAGGGTCATGTGTGTGGGGATTCTTTTTTGCAGGTCAAGTGTTGGATTTGGTGTGGGAGGGGCTCGTTTGCATAGGGGTGTTCGAGGGCCCTCTCTTTTCTTTATTTCTTTTCCTGTGTTGCCTTCTAGTGGTCAACTAAAGATTGTGGGGTTTTGTTGTTAACTAATGTTATGGTCGGATCATTTCTTTTTATTGTTGGGGTTTTGTTCTCTCGGTAATGGCTCTAGGGGAGACATCAAGGGTCAGATCTCCTATGGATTATCATGTTGCTTTTGGAGTTTCCTCTCCAAATCCTCCATCGAAGGTTTTTGATGATATTTTTTTTTCAAATGATTCAGGCAATGGAGGATTTGTGTCGTCTAATGGTTCTCATATCCTGAAGATAAATGGTTGCCTGGAGCATACCAAAGATAGGTCGGTGTTGATTATTCAACCTAAATCAATTATGGAGGATATCGAGTATTTCTCAAAGCATGCTTTACTCTGCAAATTTTTGGGAATGAGGGTTTCACTCCAATTCTTGGAACCGTGGGCTCATTGTACCTGGTCCCCGAAGGGTGAGATGGAAATAATGTTGTTAGAAAATAGTTACTTCATGGTGACATTTAATTGCATGGTGGATTGCAATAGAGTGTTTGAAGGTGGGCCTTATTTCCACAACAAAGTTGGTTTATTTATTAAACCCTGGCATGTGGGTTTTGATCCTTCGGAGGAGCTTTTGAATCGGGTTCTGGTGTGGGTTCATATGTTTAGATTTCTAGTTGAATATTGGTGTAATGACATCTTGCATTAAGTTGCTTCACTGCTGAAGAAACCGGTGGGTCCTTCTTAGAAAACTCAGGATAGAAAGGTAATGACTTTTGCTCGCATTTGTGTTGAAATGGATTTAAATAACCATCTTCTAGATTCTTTGTAAATTCGTGCGGGTTCATACTCTTGGGTGCAACAACTTGATTATGAGACATTGCCCTTTCATTTTCATCTCTATCATGAATATGGCCATCTTCAAAGGAGATGCTTGAGGTCTAAATATTCTATGTCTCAGGGTGCTCAGCCTCCTCGCAACCCTCCTAAGTTTGACAAAGGCAAGGACCCCATTCCTGGTGAGGCTATTGGTGCGGAGGGTTTTATTCCTGCTATGGCTCGTAATAGGAACCGAGGTCAAAAGAGGTCTCTTAAGGAGCGCTAGGAAGGAGATACCTTTAATAGATTTAAGGTTCTAGATGATCTTAGTCAGCAGGACGTGAATCTGGGAATGATAATTATGGATCAGGGTGTTTCAGAAGGGGTTCAGGAAGGAATTATTCCAAATTACAATCAAACTTCTCAAGAGACTAGGGCTTTGCAAATAGAAATGGATCTAAATTTGGTGGTTCATGGGAGGTCTGATACTCTTTTGGATATGAAGATGGGGGAGGGATAGATCTTTACTCCATTGGTGAAAGTGGGTTTTGAATCGGTAAAAGGAAGCAAGGCTTCTCCTTCATTGGGAATTCTACATAAATACCAAAAGAAAGGGGTTGTTGAGAAGTCTTCTAAAGTTGGGA
This sequence comes from Sequoia sempervirens, assembly GCA_007258455.2. Taxonomy (NCBI): domain Eukaryota; kingdom Viridiplantae; phylum Streptophyta; class Pinopsida; order Cupressales; family Cupressaceae; genus Sequoia; species Sequoia sempervirens. Next base: position 27,668 of record VDFB02383485.1, on the reverse strand, counting down.
GAAATAAGGATTTGGAGAAAATAAAGATGATGGGGGAGACTTTAGTGGATTATGGGTTTGTTAAGACCCTGGATTACCATTTTTCTAACCCTCCAAAATGATCTTCCTCTCCTTAAATGTTAGGGGCTTGAACATGGCCCTTGACAAAAATTTGTTTGTGATTTGATGAGAACTCATTCTCCTAATGTTCTTTTTTTACATGAGACTAAGTTAATCGTTGAAGGTATGATTGGTTTGTGGCCTAAGTTGTGGGGATGGGGTGGTTGCCAATGTATTGGGGATCATGGTAATGCAAGCGGGTGGCTTGCCTATGGAACCCATTGAATATTTGTCCTATTTGGTGGTTTTCCTCCAAGTCTTCCATCTTTGTGGTTGCTTCAAGTTTGGGGTTGGGGGAAACTATTCTTCTTTCAAACATATATGCGCCTACTAATTTTTTTGGTAAGCAGTTATTGTTGTCTCATATTAATTCGTTCAGAGCCTTTCTCCTTTGTTCCCTTAGATTATTGTGGGTGATTTCAATTCCATTATTGAGTTGGATGAGAAGAAGGGTGGTATTATGAGATTGGAGCCCTCTGCTTTCCTTTTTCATGATAGTATTTCTAGGTTTAATTTGGTTGACATTAAGCCTCGGAATGGTCAGTTTACTTGGAACAATAGGAGATTGGGAGAGAGTTGTATTGCTGAGAGACTTGACCATTTCTTGGTGTCATGTTTTTGCGTTGGTGGATGGTTGTCTACTTGCTCTAATATTTTGAACTGGAGGGGCTTGGATCATTGGCCTATTAAGTTATCAACTACTTTAGCTCGTGTTGCTCGGCACCCCTCTTTCAAGTTCCAGCTTATGTGGTTAAGATATTCTTCTTTGTAGGTGCATGTGGATAAATGGTGGAGGGGACAACCTGCTTATGTATTGCTATGTATTATTTTTCCAAACTGCTACAATATATAAAATATCAACTCAAAAGGTGGAATAGGTAGTGCTTTAGCAATATTTTTCATGCTAAGGTTGTTGCTCAAGCTGAATTGGATGTCATCACTTGGGAGATAAGGAATTTTGGTCTTTCAGATGATTTACTTAGGGAGGAGGCAAGGGCTTTGAAAGCTTTGGAAGAGTGTGAGTTAAGCGAGGAAATTTATTGGAAATAGAAGGCTCAAGTTGAGTGGTTATAGGAGGGAGACAAAAACTCCACTTTCTTCTTCAACTCAATCAAGGCCAAGAGACAATTTAATTCTATGCCTATTCTTTTGAATGACAAGGGTGACCATTTATCTTCTCTACAGGATATGTCTAGAAAAGCTTCATATTTCTTTTCTTCTTTATTTAGAGAGGATTCTTAGGATGGTTTGGTGGAAGAAAACCAAGTTCTATCTTGTATCCCTTCTTTGGGCACTGGGGAGATGAATCAGCATCTTTTGGGCAATATCTCACTAGAGGAGTTAGAGGCTACTATTTTCCAAATGAAGAAAGGAAAATCCTCGGGCCCTAATGGCTTCTCGATTAAATTTTATCAAGAATTTTGGGATATCATTAAGTTGGACCTTCTAGAGGTGGTCCATGAGTCTCAAAGGAATAAGTAGATGATGTCGGCTTTAAACTCTACATTCCTTACTCTCATTCCCAAATGTGAAGGGTTGGATCGTCTAAGTCAATTTTGACCCATTTCCCTTTGTAATGTGGTTTATAAAATCATTTCCAAGTCGATTGTTGAAAGGCTAAAGTGATGGCTTAGAGAGATTATCTCTAAGGAAAAAAGTGGTTTCACGGAGGATCGAAAAATTCTAGATGGGGTGGTAATTGCTACTAAGACCATTCATTCTATGGCATCCTTGGAAGAAAAGGCTATGTTTATCAAGCTAGATATGGCAAAGGCCTATGATAGAGTGAAGTGGTCCTTCTTGCAGAAAATTCTTATTGATTTTGGTTTTGTTGAGGAGTGGGTCCAGTGGGTTGTGTTGTGTTACTTCCACTTCTTTCTCAGTGTTGATAAATGGTGAGTCTTCTCTTTTTAGTGCTTCTAGGGGTCTATGGTAAGGGGATCCTCTCTCTCCTTATTTATTTATTCTTCTTGTTGAAGGCCTAGGGAGGCTAGTGAAACGTAAGATGGATTCAAGTTTTATCCAGGGATGGGGTGGGGAAATTGTTTGCCTCCTTAATCTCACCTACAATTTTTGGATGATACTACCTTGATGGGTATGGCTAAGATCGGAAAAGCTACGAATTTTTTCAAGGCTTTGGATATCTCTCTTGTTGCTTCTAGTCAAAGGATTAATGAAGATAAATCTTCCATTTTCTTCTTTAATACTCTAAGGCTTATTGAGTAAAGGATTGCTCATATCTTGAGGTTCCATATTGGTTCTCTCCCTTTAACTTATCTTGGTATTCCTATCTCTATTGGTAGACTTCCTAGGGAATCATGGCAGAATATTCTGGACAAGTTTCATGTGAAGGTTAACCATTGGACTCATACATGATTGTCCTTTGTTGGTCGTGTGTGGCTGCTAAAGTCTATGGTGCAAGCTCTTCATATTTATAGGTGCATGTAGATAAAGGTGGCTTCAATTCCATGTTTGTGAAGGATTTGGACTCTCTAGCTAGACAATTCTTATGGGTTGATGGTGTGTCCTCTTCCAAGTGGAGCCTGGTAAAGTGGGATATTGTGTGTAGCCCGAGGTAGTTTGGGGGTCTTGGATTGCGGCAGTCGACTTGGTTTGGGTTGGATTTGGCTGCAAAGCTTTACAAGAGGTGGTGTGTGGAGCAAGATCATATCTAGGCTAGGATTTTACCTCACAAGTACCTTCCAAGGCTTCTCAAGGAGGAGATTCCTAGGTTTCCTCTAGTGGGGAAAGGTTCTCTGATTTGGGGAACACTTAAGAAAGGGGTTTCACTGATCAAGGAGGGCATGTTATAGATATGTAATAGGGGGTTGAGGCTCTCTTTTGGTCTAATTCTTAGGATGGCTTTCCCCCCATTTTGAGTCAGTATCCTAATTTGGTGAATCTTTGTCAACATTTCTTGGAGGTTGGTTGGTCAAGGGTGAGTGATTTTACGAATTTTTATCCATGTGGGCAGATGGAGGTGGCTAAGTGGAAGGATCCCTACAATTGGCCTATTCTCAGGTTGGAGGAGGATTATGTTGAGCTTCAAAATATTTTGGCTAGTAGACAATGTAGTTCCCTTAGGATAAGGATATTCTGGCTTGGAGCTTGAATCCTAAGGGTGCTTTCACCATGGCTAGTGGCTATCAGGAGTTGTTGTCTCATAAGTTTTGGGGGTTGGAGGTCCTTTGGTGGAAACATGTGTGGAACAAGTTTTCATGGCCAAAGTGTAATTGTTTTTTGTGGACTCTAGCTTGGAATAGATTTTTTACTTGGGATAATCTTCATAACAGGGGATTCTAGGGTCCCTCTATTTGTGTTATGTGTGACTGCAATGAAGATGATTCTTCCCATTTTTTTTTGTTGTCTTTATTCTATGTTGCTCTAGCATTGGTGGTGGGGTGTTTGGAAACATCTGTGTGTTCATGTGTCTTCCCTTGTTAAGTTCTGGAGCAGTTTGGGAAGACCCCCTTCCTAGACCTCTTTCCTTCAGATTGTATGGAGCATTGGTCCTATGTTCATCCTTTGGAAAATTTGGCTGGAATGGAATTGTAGGATTTTTTGTGGGGATAGGATGATGGCTCAACAGGTTTGGCACAAAATTATTGGTATGATCCAAGAGACAGTGGAAGCCAAATGTGAAGTGGTTTTTCTATTGGAAAGAAGTGATGATGATATTGTGAATAGATTGGGCTTGCAAGGGTTGACTTTGGTCTCTACTTGTGTCAGAAGAGGAAGGAGGGATAAAAATAAGGTTCATAGGGTTGGAAGATGGTTGCCTCCCCTGACAGATTTTTTGAAGATTAATATAGATGGTTCCTCTAGGGGTAATCCTAGGCCTGCTGGGATTGGTGGAGTTGGTAAAGACTGTTCTGGTTTGGCTATTTTCTTTTTCTTCATCCATAAAGGGTGATATTCTAACAACTTTATGAAGGGGTTGGTGATTCTCTGGGCTATTGAGCATGTTTGTGCCTTGGGTTGGCAAAGGATTATCTATGGATTTGATTCATAGATTATTATTAATATGTTGCACGAGCAATAGGTGGCAGAGGTTAATTGGTAGATTGTGTTGGTGGTTTGAGAGATTTTGCAGAGGTGCTCTACATTGGAAGTGGTTTCTTTTGTCCACATTCTGCGAGAATGGAATAGGGTTGCTGACTGTTTGGCTAAATGGGCTTCAGAGCATGGGGATGATTGGAAGATTGAGGGGTGGAGATAGTTATCCCCTAATTATGGTTGTGATTTAGAGAGGGTCATTGCTGATGATATGGAGGGATAAGATGTTGGTGGTTGTTTGGATGGTGGTTTTTGTGTTGGATGGTTATTCTGGTGTTTTCCTTTGTGGGAGATAACAGGTTCCCTGATCCTTATGTACTATTAATTTCTTGATTTCAATAAAAAATTTACCCCCTTTTAAAAAAAATCTAAAACAAAATCAATCAAAGCACAATGACAGTGGTGTTGGGTCTCAAAAACGTTGGTTTGAAACCACAAGAGGTTGCCAAGCTCTTGGTACATTTTTGGCTAACGTACAAGGCCAAGTGATGAATTTGAACCTTCTTCTTTTCAAGCTCTGCCAGAACTAGGTGGGTATACCTATGCAAATGGAGCAAACTTATATTGTGTGTTTCCTACTTAAGCAATCTATCCACAATGGCAATTGGAAGTGGAGAGATGCAAACCTATTTGGTATAAATTGTATAAGCAATATAAAGATAGATTTTATGAATATGTTTAGTTAGCAGATGTGAGGTTTTGAAATGAATTTAATGAAACTAGATAAATAAAATGGGTGAGACCAATGCCTTGTTGGGTATATGGAGTCAAGTGAAAGTCTAAGATGAGTGGCTTGTATTTGGCAGAAATTTGAATTGTTTGGCATACCAATATTAGTTTATAACTTGTATAAATATGCAAGAATGCAATTACCATGTTCTTCTTAGTGATCCAAATGACACTTCCAAATTACCGTGAATGACTAGAAGGATTTAATCTTTACTTGAAAGAACCAATTAATCATACCACACAAGTATGGAAAATGTGCATTGATAAATTGAGTATATACTTGATATATCAATTTAAATAACAGAGAAATATCGACCTTGGAGACAACCTGATAATATTTTTCAATTAATTCAATAAACAATTGACACCAGTATGATGCCACAAAATCAGAGTTCTTTCATTGATTTCTCCAAAATTTCATATATGCATCAAGGTCTTTTGAAATGTAGACATTATCCCTATTCGCCTATTCACTTTTTCCTATCAAATCTAATGATACAATTTTATTTCACATATATACATTGCTCTTTTTAGGGTTATGACCCTTTGCACGCCCGTTCGCCATAGCTCTTTAATTAATTGTCTTCAACTGATTAAAATATTTTTATTTTAATCACTTCAATCTTCAAACTTTGTGAAAATAATCTTAATGATTATTAAATCTTTCCTTTACTGGAAATTTTCACACTTGTATTTTTGGGTAAAAATATTTACCCACTCCTTGACCCCGTCGTGAAAATATTTTATTGCAATATTACTTTGAGTGAAATTCACCCTTCAAGAAATTCATCATATTCACAATAAAATCATTGGTTTTTGCTTTATATTCCCACAAAAAATATTTTCTTTAACTCCCTTGGCAAAATATTTCACTCCTTAGTGAAAATATTTACATCATATTGCATTCCCCAACGTTAGTCACATTGTGATAAGAAAAATAATTCCTATTCCTATGCGTGAATATTCACCTCATAATCTATGTGAAATATATTACTTTCACTTCATTACTTTATATTTTCACCACACTGCCACTAACACTTCATTTCACCACATACCCACTTAAAAACTTCAAATGCCTCGCGGTAATGCAGGGAAAACTTTTGAATTACCGTCCTCCCACACAGTGCCTGGGTTTGCCTGCGAGAATGCGGTAATTTCTAGAGATCACCTTTTTCATTGTACCAATATTTGCTTGTTTATCATCCCCATCCATCGCCTCAGGATTCTCAATTCCCTTTTAGTTACTTGTATCTTTCTATCAATGCTGGTCATTTTCTAGCCACTTTAGAGCCTGAAGCTCATGTTCAATGTGTATATCTGTAGAATCATGCTCATCTAATGATATCCAAAAAGGGTTCTCATTTTCATTACTTCCATTCACATTGGTACATATGAGCTCCTATTAGAAACTCAATCGAAATAGAAGGATTTGAAGGGCGTGTTACAGCACCCATGAGTAGATTGGCATTCGAATGCCGCAATTTTTTGCATTATTCGTGCTTTTTACTTTGTCTTCTTCATTTGTAACTTCACCCTCAAACACTGAAATATAATTAAGCCCCATATAATGCTTCTTTCCAATCTGAATGTATTCATGATGAAAGACACGTCCTCACAGGCATATAACTGCCCAGCTTCATTTCAATTGTTTAGATGGTGATCATGCCTTAGTTTAATTTTTTGCAGGTTCAAATGTTTCAAAATGAGACAAAGCTCGATGGCTTTCCCTTCTTTGATGGCAGGTCTTGGCCCGATACTCATCTTACCACACTCCTTTTGGCACTCAAAATTCATTCTTCCCATCGTTTTATTGATTATTTTGGAATCTGGAGGAATTTGCTTGATCGGATTTGCTCAATATCTACATACTTGATTTTTATGTTCATATGTTGTGTAGAACCTCCTTTAAACAATCCTCTTCATAAAGAACCATTGGTGCAAAATAGAACCTTAAAGCAAGTAATTAGATATATTCCATCAAATGTATTATTACCAATTTTTTGTGCCTAAGTCTGTATTTTTCCCTTTGGAATGAACCTTGGATTATAGTGTCTACATTCATTGCCTTCAACACTTCTCCTTAGGGTATTGGTTTCCCTATCATCGTTCCTCAAGCTAGTTAATTTCTTGTTCCCATCTTCCCCGTAGTGTCGTTCATGTATATTCTAGAGTAATGGGTGTTTTTCTATCCACACGACACCTCCAATCTCAAGGAATATCTCCTCTATAATATAAAAATTCATGATATGATGAACTTTCCAAAGACATAATTAGGTAAGCTGGAGGTGGACACTAGATTTGCTATCCTTGACTCGAGCCATGAATTCCTACCTCTGATTCTTAGAATGGTGGGAATTAAATTACACTCATATAGGAATTTGTATTTTTCAAACCCATCAAAGATCCTTCAGATTTTTCTTGTGAGCCTTCTTTACTTGGCACCTGTTTGCTTGAAAATTCCTTGAAGATCTCTTCAACATATGTTCATATCCAAAACTTGATTTTTTGACATTTTTGGACAATGACAAAACAATTAAGTAGCTTCCAGAATTGCTTTAGGAAACTGATCAAATGATCTCAAAAAGCTATGAAACTACACTAGCATGTTAATTGATGGTAGGAGAGTATGGTGGAAAAATGGTTTTGCATGAGCTAATCAGGATTAAAAACTATCAATGGTCAAAGTAGCTTACTTAGTCATTTTCTACAAAATTGCGCCTGTCAAACTGTGTAAAACTCATTCGGTTTTGGCTTTGAAAAAATATGAAATGACACCCTGAAGCCCTGAAAATTGCCATGGAGGTAGATTTTAGTTGGGAGAATCTGATGCACCAATCTATTTGTGATGAAACTCTTTTGGTTAGTTAATATTGCCTTCCAAATTTGACCATTTTAACAGATTTTACTATGTAGACAACAAACTTTTGCATAACCCTTTAACTTTGCCTTTTGAATCTTTGTCAAAACTGATCGTATGAAGCTAAAAATTGGTGTGCACACTCATATGTGGTAAATAAACACATCTACAAAGTGATTTTGTGAGGAACTATACTAGATTCATTTTATGATTTTTCAAAGTAGGTCACTGGAGTGGATTTTACACTTGTGTTTCTAAGTGTTGCAATCAAACTTTTCATCATGGCAGCTTCAAATTTTGGCAAAATTTAAAGGTTCCAACAAGCAGCTTCTCCTCAAATGCCAAAAAAATATGTTCTCTTTGTCCTACAAAACATGAAGTCTTAAAAAATTATTTAAGGAACTGTTAGAAAAATTATTCACATTAGGTTCACCATTATGTGATCAAGAATTTCAAGATTTCAGATTAAAGATATTAAATCAATTAAACTAAAACCCCAATCAAGCAATGAAGGACAAATAAATATGAAAACATAAATAATGCAATAAAGTTACCAAAGGTCTTCATATCATCAATGTTTCACCTCCATTGCCCTTCTCCATTCTGTTGTAAATAATTAATGCCCTCAGAATTATCAGTATGCACTTAACAAGCCTATGACTAAAAAAAAGCAAAATATCAAAGTTTTATCAATAGCATGACAGCCTATATTCTCTAGATAGATGAAAATGATAGTGACAACGCCATTTATAGAGAGCTAGATGTGAAATAGATGGTAGAGATTAGATGATTTTTATTTTGATCAATGGATGAAATTAGGTGAGACAAGATATGATAGAAACGAGACTAACTGAAGAATTAGGAAATTGATTGATTTTTACAAAAATCACTTCAGTTTGAGAGGGAAATTGTATTTTCAAATAATGGAAACATTATTTAAATGCAAAAGGAAAAAGGAAAATTAACTTTTTGATTAAATAGAAATTTAATTCAAAAAGTGGGAAAAACGATGAGTCATTAATTAAATAAAATTTAATTAACTTGTGATAGAGAAGCTAATAGAGAATTGTAATGTCCCCTTCCTAGGCAGTACAGTTGTGTTTGAGGTTAGCCTATCATTCAGATCCTTGTAGGCTGGCAGAAGTGTTTAGAGGATCACTTGAGGCAGTCATCCAGCGTTGGGAACATCACTCCAGCAGTTGATTCAGGTTTGGGCCTTTACGGACACTTCCAGAGTGATTTTGAGGTACTTACTATTTATAGTAAGTCAGGTAGGTAGGAGTTGCTATTTTTAGCAGGGCACCTGATTTAGCTGGTCAGCTCAGTATCAACCCGGTTTGATGATTTGTTGAGAAAACAGGGGTTATTAGAAGCAATTAATAATGATTAAAGATATTATTTTGACTTTCTAATATAAAGTCATTTTAATGAAATATTAAAGTTATTAATAAAGTGGCGAATTATAAAGTATTTTAATAGTTTATAAAGAAGGGAAATTTTAATGTTTAATGAGTTTAATACTCATTAATTAAAAAGATGCCATTTATTAATGAATTGGCCTAAATATTTCAAAAGGGCGAATTATTAAGTTATTAAATGCTAATGAGCTGATTTTTGGTAAAGGGTCGACTTCTTGAGAAAAGTATATAATCCCTCAAGGCAAATCGAATTCATATGTTGATTATTCTAATTTGTCTTTATTTTTCTCTCGAAGAGCATTAGGTTTTGAGAAATAAGGGTTTGTGCAGATCAACAGGTTTTAAAGAGTGTTCCCTCTTCAAAATCAGGCATACTGAGACTGTGCAATACCAGTTGAAGATTGTCAATAGAGTGGCTTCACACAGGGGTCATATTTGGGCATATTTTAGAGTTTATTATCATTGTATTGGATCGATCTTCTTTCCAGAAGGAGAATATTGGATTGGAAGTGTTTTATTGGACTTCTGGCAAAAACTTCAAGGCAGTACGGATTATCTATTTGCTGGTACAAGTCGTACTTTCACAGCAACAAGGCCGTACCATTCTTATTTAGCAAGACATCTTGATTTTTGATCTTCAGCCTCTTCCATTATGGACGCCTTGGGATTTTGGAGCTTTAGCATTGATCTCAGAGTCTGTAGATTGTTTATTTCATCTAGTCGTACCTTCTTGGCTTTCTTCTGGCGGCTGCAAACTTGTTCAAGTTCTTTAAATAACAGTTTTCCTTTTTACTTACATGATTGTATTTCACAGTTATAATTATTCTGAAAGATAAATAAAGCATTAGACATCAGGCTACAGGCTTATTTCTGTCAAATATAGTCTTCTGGTATTTTATATTATTTTTCCAATCATTTCTTACAAAATCGCGATTTATCTTTTTTATTGCAAAAACACCAAAAAAATCAAAATACACAAAACAAACAAAACAACTCAATATTATTAGACAGAGTTCGGGCTGAGAGACACCTGGTCTCTTACAGTGGTATCAGAGCACAGTTTTCCTGCCATCCTATGCTTTTTCAATTGCTTTTTCAGTCAGATGTGTGCTTTTTCGATGCTTTTTCATGAGTAGAGATATCATTTTCTACAGTAAGGGTAGAGGAATAGGCAAAGTTGAGGATTGGACAGGTCCACCTATTCCTAAAGGTGAGACAGTTTCAGGGGTTCTGGGTATTCACAGATCCAGTTCCAATAGCAGTGAGAACAGTGTCACAACACTAATGGCAGATTGTGAGATTCCTGCAAAGACGAATAGGGATTCAGGGAAAGCGCATGCAGAAGGTGATATTACTAATGAGGAGTTCAAACACAGGAATGAAAATATGATGGAAATGATGTCCCAATTGATGGGCACGATGAGGCAGTATACTACATCCCAACTGCACTATATTCAGATAGGACAGATGAGCAAGACTGTAGGCGTAGACCAGCCTTTGGTGTCAGCACCGTGACAGTCATCACCTATCTATCATGAGTGTAGACCTGGAAAACCTACATTCATATCTAGAGAGACACCTCCTTTGACTCCGGAGGCAGAGCAGTAGGGTCATCATCAGGAGTTTCAGCCACACAATGGCATGTTAGTGGAAGATGTGACTAGATTTTATGGGGAGTATTCGTCATTGGCACCTAAGATCAGGCAGTCTTTGACTTTTCTTGAGTTTATGGATGTGCATAAACCTAGGGGAGGAGGTATATTTGACCGTAGAGCTCCTCAGCACCAGCAGCCACAGCCACAGGTGAACAGGGATTTATAGTATGCAGTCAACAAGATTACCTTGCCTTCCTTTGATGGCTCTAACAAGAGTTCAACGAGGTCTTGGGTACAAAAGTTAGACAATTACCTATCATTGATACCTATGCAGGAGGACGAGGCCATTAAGTTTGCCACACTGCATCTTGACGGGCTGGCGCATGATTGGTGGCATCACGACATGTACACACTTGGCCATCATGCAGTTATTACTTACCAGGAGTTCACTAGCAGGCTCATAGAGCGTTTTGACAAGAAGGATCCAGAACTCTATTTTAGGGAGCTAGCTCAGCTTCGACAGACAGGTAGTTTGGATTCCTACATAGGTGAACTTCAGAGGGTTGCAGTCATGGTGACGAGCATTTCAGAGAGGATACTTGTTATTCTCTTCGTCGAGGGTCTGATGGAGCCAATGAGAGGTTGGATCAAGGTATTTGATCCTCCTACTCTTTAGGAGGCCATGAGGAAGACACGTAGTATGGAGCTTGCAGCACCTCGCAGCAAGTTCACTTCAGGCTCGACACCTTATACAAGGCCTAATAGGTCATTTGACAGGAATAGGCCATTTGACAAGAAGAGGGATCCACCTGATCCTAAGAGACAAAATGCACCACCATTTGACAGGGAAACGTTAAATGATTTACGTAAGAAAATTTTGTGTTTTTGGTGCAAGGCACCCTATGATGAGAAGCATGTATGCCCTCTTCGTCCCAAAGTGAAAAATAACCAGATGGAGTGGTTTTATGAGGGAGAAGAGCAATCTAATCTATCAGACCAACAAGCTGATTCAGAGCATTCAGATGATGAAAGGTCTGAAATTGATGGTGAAAATGAAGGAGGAAGGAAGTTACAAGAGGCACATTTGACTAGTCTTTAGAGAGATGGGTCTTTTAGACTTTGTGGGCTCCTAGCAGGTCAGAAAGTGATCACTCTACTCGACACTAGTGCTACTCATAATTTCATAGATGCATGGTTGGTAGAGAGACGAGGTATATAGACAGAGGAGTTTGAGGGTATTCGAGTCAAGGTGGCTGATGGGTACACCCTCAAATGTGATAGGAAGATAATAGATCTTCCGATGCGACTAAACAACTATGAGTTCAAGACTGAATTCTACGTTGTTAATATGGGAGATACTGATGTGGTACTGGGGATGGCATGGCTTCATGATTTGGGTGGGTTCACACTCAATCTTTGGGATATGGAGATGAATTTTAAGGTAAACGGGAAACCTCATGTCATCAAAGCCATCGGAGAGAGTAATCTGAGGATGGTATCGTACAGACGGATGGAGAGACTCATTCATCATGATATGGTTGATTGGGCAGTAGAGTGCATGTTACTACCAGCATAGCAGGAGCAGCAGAAGGTTGAGTACCATCCAGACATTCAGATACTAAGGACTAAACACTCTAAAGTGTTTAGCGACATTCCACCCGACAGACCTCCAGATAGAGGCACTGAGCACATTATTGAGTTGGAGGAGGGCGCAAATCCCATTATGATTACACCCTACAGACATCCAAAACGCCTCAAGGATGAGATCGAGAAAATGATCAGTGAGTTGTTGGCTATGGGCCATATCAGACCTAGCAATTCACCTTTTGCTTCATCAGTTGTATTGGTGAAGAAAAAGGATGGATCACTTCGGATGTGTATCGATTACCGCCAGCTCAATAAGAAAACAATTAAGAACCGGTACCCGATACCCCACATTGATGAGTTGATTGATGAGTTGCACGGTGCTATCTTCTTCACAAAGATTGACTTGAGATCCGGGTACCATCATATTCGGATGAGGGAGCAGGACATAAAGAAAACTGCTTTCAGATGCCATTGCGGTCACTTCGAGTTCTTAGTTATGCCTTTCAGTCTAACCAATGCACCTGCCACCTTTCAGGCCACTATGAACAGGGTCTTTAGTTCACAGCTGCAAAGATTTGTGTTAGTCTTCTTCGATGACATCCTGGTGTATAGTAGGTCATGGGAGGAGCATTTAGCTCACTTGGATACAGTTTTGGGTATTTTGGCTAAGGATTCCTTGTATGCCAAGGAGTCCAAGTGTAAGCTAGGCATGGCTGAGTTGTTGTATCTTGGGCACATCATCAGTGCCAAGGGAGTTATATGGACCCTGAGAAGGTCTGAGCTATAGTTGAGTGGCCAGTACCAAAGAGCCTTACACAGCTTAGAGGATTCATTGGGTTATGTGCTTTTTACAGGAGATTTTTTAGCGGGTTCTCACGTCATGTCGCACCCCTTACTGATTTGACAAAGAAAGGGGCTTTTGCTTGGTCACCACATGCTCAAGAGTGCTTTGACGGGTTTAAGGTGATCATGACTTCGTGTCTAGTGTTAGCATTACCAGACTTTACGAAGTCATTTGATTTGTACTGTGATGCTTCAGGAGAGGGCATTGGTGTCATTTTGATGCAGGAGAGACACCCTATTGCTTTTGAGAGTAGGAAGCTTAGGGGTCCTGAGAGGTTTTACAGCATTTATGACAAGGAAATGTTAGCCATTATGCATGCTTTGGCTAAGTTCAGGAAATACTTGGTAGGCAGCAAGTTTAGTGTGCATATGGATCACAACAGCCTGAAACACTTCCTTGGACAGCGAGACCTAAATGAGAGACAGTAAAAATAGGTCAGCAAACTGCAGTCGTATGATTTTGACATCACCTTCATTAAGGGGAAGCAGAATGTTGTAGCTGACGCCTTGTCTCGCAGACCTTAGTTGAATGCTATGGCACAAATCTCCAAGGATTGGAGGCATCGAATCATTACTGAGTATGCTAAGAACCCATGGGCTTCTAGCATTGTTGATGGGACATAGCAAGATAGTAGGTATACTGTTGTGAATGACTTGATCATTTACAAGGGGCGGATTTTTCTGGTTCCTGATTCAAAGTTGAGGGATACAGTTCTAAAAGCCTTTCATGATCTTCCTATGGCGGGCCATCCCAGTTATTTCAAAACATATAAGCTGGTACGGGAATGGTTTACTTGGAAAGGGCTAAAGACTGATGTTCTTCAGTATGTATAAGAGTGTTCTGTTTGCCAGCAAAACAAGCAGGAACACACATATCCTGTTGGATTACTTCAGCCACTTTCGATACCTAACAGGAAGTAGGAATGTTTATCGATGGACTTTATCACGGGTTTTTCGAAAGCCCAAGGTAAAGATTACATTTACGTAGTTGTCGATCGGCTAACAAAATATGCGCACTTTTTCCCGATCACTACTACATTTGCAGCATCGCAGACTGCAGAGCTTTTCTTCAGAGAGGTATTTAGGTTACATGGTTTGCCTCGGACTATAGTCAGTGATAGAGACAGTCGGTTCATGAGCAACTTTTGGCAGGAGTTGTTCAGACTTTGTGGGACCAAACTGACATCAAGTACTAGCTACCATCCACAGACAAATGGACAGACAGAAATTGTTAATAAGTGGGTGGAAGGATATCTACGCAATTACATAGCTGGACAGCAGAGAGCTTGGGTGAGGTGGATATACCTCTGTGAGTATTGTTATAACTCTACTCACCACATGACTATATAGATGACGCCCTTCATGGCATTGTATGGGTATGAGGCACCCAACCTTTTGGATTTGGTATTGCGTGATAGCAGAGTGCCTAGCACAGGTGACATGATGCAGGATCAGCAAGACATTTTGAGGTCTCTCAGAGACAATATCCAGCAGGCACAGAATCAGCAGAAGCAGTATGTTGATCAAAAAAGGGTTGAGCATTCTTTTGCAGTGGGTGACATGGTGTATCTCATGTTACAGCCATATCATCAGTCCACTCTACGGAAGAGTGGTGCGGAGAAGTTGAAACCTCATTACTATGGTCCATTCTGAGTTATTAGACGAGTGGGCGAGGTTGCTTATGAGTTGAACTTACCAGCGGATAGCAGGGTTCATAACGTATTTCACGTCTCACGCCTGAAGAAGGCATTGGGTTAGCATGTGATCCCCTCTTCAGTTTTGCCACCCCTTGATGACGAGGGGAAGTTGATATTAGTGCCTGAGGCCATCCTCGATGTTAGAGAGAGACATCTTTAGAGGTGGGTTATCAGAGAGTATTTGATCAAATGGAGAGACTTGTCGGTTGAGGATGCTACTTGGGAGTCAGAGGAGATTTTACAGCATCCAGAGCTGAGATTGCTTGAGGACAAGCAATTTCAGGGAGGGCGGACTGTAATGTCCCCTTCCTAGGCAGTATAGGTGTGTTTGAGGTTAGCCTATCATTCAGATCCTTGTAGGCTTGCAGAAGTGTTAAGAGGATCGCTTGAGGCAGTCATCCAGCATTGGGAACATCACTCTAGCAGTTGATTCAAGTTTGGGCCTTTGCGGACACTTCCAGAGTGATTTTGAGGTACTTACTATTTATAGTAAGTCAGGCAGGCAGGAGTTGCTATTTTTAGCAGGGCACCTGATTTAGCTGGTCAGCTCAGTATTGACCCGGTTTGATGATTTGTTGAGCAAATAGGGGTTATTAGAAGCATTTAATAATAATTAAAGATATTATTATTTTGACTTTATAATATAAAGTCATTTTAATGAAATATTAAAGTTATTAATAAAGTGGCGAATTATAAAGTATTTTAATAGTTTATAAAGAAGGGAAATTTTAATGTTTAATGAGTTTAATACTCATTAATTAAAAAGATGCCATTTATTAATGAATTGGCCTAAATATTTCAAAAGGGTGAATTATTAAGTTATTAAATGCCAATGAGCTGATTTTTGGTAAAGGGTCGACTTCTTGAGAAAAGTATATAATCTCTTAAGGAAAATCAAATTCATATGTTGATTATTCTAATTTGTCTTTATTTTTCTCTTGAAGAGCATTGGGGTTTGAGAAACGAGAGTTTCTGTAGATCAACAGGTTTTGAAGAACGTTCCCTCTTCAGAATCAGGAATACTGAGACTGTGCAATACCAGTTGAAGATTGTCAACTGAGTGGCTTCACATAGGAGTCATATTTGGGCATATTTCAGAGTTTATTATCAGTGTATTGGATCGTTCTTCTTTCCAAAAGGAGAATATTGGATTGGCAGTGTTTTATTGGACTTCTGAAAAAAACTTCAAGGTAGTACAGATTATCTATTTGTCGCTACAAGCCATACTTTCATAGTAGCAAGGCCATACCATTCTTATTTAGCAAGACGTCTTGATTTTTGATCTTTAGCCTCTTCCATTCTGGATGCCTTAGGATTCTGGAGCTTTAGCATTGATCTCAGAGTCTGTAGATTGTTTATTTCATCTAGTCATACCTTCTTGGCTTTCTTCTGGCGACTACAAACTTGTTCAAGTTCTTTAAATAATAGTTTTCCTTTTTACTTACATGATTGTATTTCACAATTATAATTATTCTGAAAGATAAATAAAGCATCAAACATCAGGCTGTAGGCTTATTTCTGTCAAATATAGTCTTCTGGTATTTTATATTATTTTTCCAATCATTTCTTGCAAAATCACAATTTGTCTTTTTTATTGCAAAAACACCAAAAAATCAAAATACACAAAACAAACAAAAAAACGCAGTATTATCAGACAGAGTTCAGGCTGAGAGACACCTAGTCTCTTACAAGAATAATTAAATAATTAATATAATTATTTAATTATAATGGAAAATGACAAATAATTAAATAAATAAAAATGTATTTAATTATAAAATTCAAAGATATTAGTGATGCAATTAAATAAATAACAATTTAATTAATTAATCAAAAGAGGGCATAGAAGGCTAAAATGAATTAATTAAATAATTTAGATTATTTAATTAATAGAAGACTTGACGTCATTAGATAATAATTAAATAATTAAGATTATTTAATTATCAAGGATGGAAAAGGGGTTTTAATAAAGTCACGGGCCTAGTGATAATTTTCAATGTCTACAACCACTATATCCTTTTTAGTGTCATAAGAGCCAATTGTTCCTACACTTTGACTATCTATACTTGTAGGCTAACCATCTAGGCTTGTAGGATGGAAAGTATCCCCCATCCCCACCAACCCCTTGTCCTCCATCACCATCAATCCCCTATCTTCCATCTCCCCCATTGGTTGTAATACTAGTTGTTGCATTACTAGTTTCACAACTGTTGATGCCACACCTAGTCCACCATTGTCTCCTCCTCCAAATAAACCATCTCCTCCTCCCCCTCCTCCTCAATCTCCTCCTCCATATCCTCCTCCTCCATCTCCCCCTCCTCATCCTTCATCTCTACCACCTCCTCCACCATCCCCTCGATTGACCCATCAACAAACTCTCCTAACTTTCCTCTCCCTATCCCCCCATTACCTCACCTCCCCTCCCACTGAACCTATCAGTTGAGTTAGCCTTTGAATGAACCACCAAGTTTCATACTTAGTATTAATCCCCACATCCACAACATCCATTCATAAATACCATTATATTGGCTCTATCTCCTTAAATTCACCTATTGTTGTCTCTAGACTAATCATGGGGCACTAGTGAGGGATCTCTCATTATGACCTCACATATATTACCTCCCTAGGTGGTTGCCTCTACAAAAACTATCAGAGTACCCTCTCTAGTAGATATAACTATAATATGTATGGTCCAACCAATCAAATATCATACATGTTTGTAATATGATAGGTGTACCCCATCATTAGACCATGCCTCACATTGCCTTCATGATCTCTAGGTGAATGATGTCAGATCATGAAACACACATCTCAAGTATGGAACATCACCCAACTTATGCTATACAACGCCATCATAGAACCATACATAGGGTAGACCTAGAACTTGTGCTCTATCCACCACTAGTTTGGTAACAATGTTGTGCTCCCATTTCTAAATATGTAGCAAAGTCATGTTGTATCCTATACTAGCCCCAAACCTATATGCCACCTAATGTAACTGATGATATAAATTAGCCAACACATAGGGACCCCGTGCATAGGTGATCCCTCATCTAGAATCATCTCAAATACTCTACCATAGCCAATTAGGAAGCCCGACCTCTCCTATTTGGCACTAATACCCCACATATCACCATTTCCATCACCACTAGTAGTGCATCAAAATGTGCCATCAAAATAAATACACTTAACATTAAAATAAAGAGTTGAGAGTTAGGTACATACCACAAGGGGTGCACCAATTGGCCGCCCATATGTCCAAACTCACTCAACATGGTGATTTGGTACTGGAATTCTTGTCATCATGTCAACTAACTCTTAAGGTCTTTGGAGCTGTATATATATGTATATATATGAACAATAGGACTGCAAATGAGGACATTTGACCCCCAAATATTCTATTTATATCCATCTAAATCCTACTTCCCATTCTGAACCCTCCTCTTCCCCCCATTCATCTTGACACTCATCATTGAGCCCTTTTGACCTTTCTCATCCTATTTTACCATTTTCTTCACCTCCATCGAGTCTATCCAACATTTTTTGAGAGTTTTAACTAACATTTTTTTTCAACCTTTTGAGGGGGCATCCTACCTCCATTCCCCAGTTCACTAGGGTAAACTAGGGCACATTATCACCAAATATTTTGCTTTCTTTGAAACAACATTGTAAAAAGCATTGTCTCAAAGAGGGGAAAATGTAGACACCTAAAAAATGACTAATACATTCCATCATCATTTCTTATCAATTCTTCTCATTTTAATTAAATAATTTTTTTATTTTTTTGATTCATAAAACACAACCAAAGTTGCATAGATTAGATTAATTTGAAAATGTGTACATGTATACAAAAACCCAAATATGGGGCCATCAAGAAAATCTTAGCTAAGCACCCCCAACTGCAAAACCTCCACATTTGCATACCTACATGTGATAACCAAAAATTGAAAGTGAAACAACCCTTACCAACCACTCACCATGCTCCACAAGCCTTTATCATTCGTCTTCATCGCAAAACTTGCCATCCTCTACCACTTCTGCAAACTCCCTACACCAATGTATGTCTTCCACTTCGATCACACCCAGTATGTGGCATAGGAAATTATAGCCAATCATAGCCCAATGTTTGTGTCTTGCCAGGCCTCTCGCATCCATGTTTAAGAGAAAGGGGATCCTCTCCACCTCCACTCTGAACTTGAACATACACTCAATGTCATCTAGTAGTGGAATACCGACTCCCAATTTAAGTTACCGTGACCACCTCCAAGTCATCCACCAGAATATCTGCCTTAAACACCATCCTCAGAAGTAGCAAGCAGTGGACTTTAGAGATCCTCATGTCCAAAAGAGTGGCTAAAAACTGTGAGGAGATATCTGAATTCGCCTGGGGACTGTTGGAAGAGAAACAGAAGGGCCTACCCAACACCATCTGCACTGCCTACCCAACACCATCTTCAACCTCTAGTCCGATATGAAACCCAGGAATGCAGCTTGTTTCTTAGAGAAACAGAGCCTCATCGGTGTATCCATTCCGAGCATGCAAAATCACAACCACCAACACAAGGAATTTAAAGAGAAAATGTTTAATTCGCACGCGTGTCATCCTGGCCTCATCGTCATCCCAGTCACAATGAACAGTAACTCTCATGTACTCCCAGAGGGTGGCATTAATTTGCATATCTTTTCCAATATTGTTAAAATGTAATGTCATCCTTCACCCCAAGCCGTAGCAGCCCATGTCACTTCCAAACTGATGTAGGATGTCCCATCTTAATCCCATGCATGTCGAAATGTTAGATCAGCCTCCATTTCAAAGTGCGAGTAATTCTCGTTTAATGCTATTGTACCACCAAGGGACTCTTGTCTACGTGTGAATGCCAACTTCCAGTCTGCTTATGGCTGTCAATTGCCCATGTGTTGAATCTAGCCATTAAGGCCTAGACAAGAAACCCCATGTGACACATGGGCATAATTAAATAATTTTTTTATTTAATTAAATTAAAATCATTTACCTTTCATTTATGATAATTAGATAATCTTAATTATTTGATTAATTCACTTTAATTAATCTCTTCTACATCTCAATAATTAAATAATTATTTCTAATTATTTAGTTAAGCTAATTATTCCTCCATAAAATATTTTCTTCTAAAAATAAATTATTTTTATTTTTCCCATGTACACATGCATTAAATTATTTATTTATCTAAATATTTTGTTAATTCTTCATGCAATTTCTACCTCATTAGTTAATTCACACTCACTTCTAGTTTACTCCTCAATCAGATCAATCTTATATCCAATTTATTTAGTCTAACTTATAGTCACTCTTCTCTTATCAATCAATTTCACATCATTTCTCCATACACTCATCTCACTCAAATCATGTTATCAGTTAAATCCTCAGGTCTATCAATCAATTCATCTCAAACATTCTCATTCATTGATCTATCTATTCAACCTCAACCATTGATCAATATCAAGCACAATCTATAAATACAAACTTCATCCATCTCATTGGCTCCTCCAAAAATCTACATACTTTTCATGATCATTATTATTCTAAGTGTTTTGTGAATTATTTTAGAGAAACTACACTACCATTATTCAAGGTGAAACTTAAGAACAATGTAGCTAATCAAGGTGATTGTATGATGTTATTATAGGTTTTAATTCATTGTTTATAAAATTTACTTATGCTTCATTGAGTGATTTGATTTTATTGTGATTGGGTTTCTTATTGTTACTGCTTATTATCACAATTCATTTACTAATCCGCACTAACTACCATGGTGAGTGAAGTAGTTGGGTTTGAGAGTACCAAGGAACCATATTATTTTAATTTTGATTTTTCAAATACTTTTTAACATAGTAGTAATATTTTAGTATGTGAGACTAGTATTCTTCATGACATGCTTATTTTGTGCAAGATGATTATAATTTTAAATTAGGAAATATTAGTATGATTCATGATGATTATTTTATGCAAAATGACTATCACTTTGAAGGAAAGTAATGGTGGTTTACGTTGCCACTTTGGTAAAATTAAGATAATATCATTAGTAGGGGAGAATAATTTTTGGCTAAATATGAATCTAGATAAGTGGCAAGGTATGCATCAAGATGCATTATATGCCAAGTAACTAAAGGCCATGCATAAAAATAGTGTTTTACATGCCATTAATAGTACTAAGTGGTCAATGGATATATTTGAGTATATAATTTATAGTAGGACTACCAAAAATAGAAAGAGGTAATGATTCAATATACTTTGTTGTAGATATATTTTCAAAGATGGTTCATTTTTATTTTTCATGCAAGAGTAGAAATAATGCAACTAGATTAGCATATCTATTTTTTAAATAAGTTGTGAGGTTGAATGGTGTTCCAAAATCCTCTACTTTAGATCGAGATATAAAAACTATATCATTTTTTAAGGAATCTATGGAATAACTTGGGATTCAAAATAAAATAAAATGGGTACATTGAGGTAGTAAATAGGAGTTTTGTAAACATTTTGGGGTGCATTTTTTGTGAGAATCCCAACCAACAGGACTTGGATTTACCATAATTTAAGTTTTCATATAACACTTCTATGAATAGGTCTAGCTGACAAGTCACCATTCTAAATTATTAATGAGAGGAGTCCTAAGGCTATTTTAGAGTTAGTCTAGGTACCAATTTTATAACAAGTTAGTGATGATGTAGAGGCAAAGTAGGTCACATACAGAATAATTACATAATAAAGTAAGAATAAATCTACAAGATATTAATGAGAAGTATAAGGCCATAATTGATGTACAAAAAGACCACAAATATTTGAAGATGAGTATTTAGTGATGGTATATTTGAAAAGAGAGAGATTTCCGCAAGGAACATATGACAAGATTAAGTATAAGAATATTGACTTGTGAAAAATTTTGAGGAAAATAAATTACAATTATCATGAGGTAAATTTACTATTAAATTTTCATATTTATCTAATAGTTTAGATTTGTATTCATTTCACAAGGATGATAATAAAGATGAAGTGGAAGAAGAACTGAATTAGAAGTAGTAGGCTCAAGATAGAAAAAAGAGAATATAACACATGTTCTAAACAAAATTATAGTCAACATAATGCATGGTAGCTATAAAGGATATTTGGTATAGTGGAAGCCTTACAAAAAGAGGATAAAAATTGGATCTTAAAATAGGAATTGAAGAGATTGGATAAGAAAAAATGGAAACAATTTTATTAGGATAACTCACATATGCTATGCTTTTTTCAATCAAAGGAGAATGATGTAAGAGCCTAACTTTTAGAGGCCATAACTTTTTATTTGGGTAGCCAAACAAGATTATTTTTATTTAATATTAAATAGATCAAAGATCTGTCTCAATAATTAAATGAATCAATCATGACCTACATTAACTATTTTTTAGAGCCAAAATTGACCATCTACCTCTCTCAAAATTTATAATTTAATATTTTTGAGTTTTTCTATAATTTTGTAGGTTCAACAGTTTAGTGTCCAAGTGTAATCTTGGGTTGAAATCAAGTCTAAAGTTTTATTTTTTATTTTTTAGGATTTGCGGGTTTTTTTTTTTTAGTTTCATCCCAACGTAAACATAAAATTACTAAAAACAGTAGTTTACTATTTTTATCACTTTTAGTTGCTCTATGTACTTTTTAGGTTTACTACTTTTTGGTGTGCCTTAATTATTCTAGATAGTGAGGAATATTATATTCTATTTTAAATCAATAAATTATATGTATTTTGGTTTATTTGTTAAAGAATAGAATGGAGAATTTGATATTTTTATTATATAAAATTATTGTTATTTTTTGTTGTACTTCTAGATACATCACTAACCTATATTGTGTTGGTTTTGTGTTAAATTATAATTAAAGGTCTTAAATATTTTATAAAATATTTATGATCAAACAATAATTTAGGTGGACTTTTATTCCCTTAAGTGTATTATGGACTTACACATTGCAGTAAATTATAATTAAGTTAATTATCATCTCTGAGTTTAAAGTTTTGTATTTAAAGAAAATATAAGAACATTTATTAAATTCCTTAAGAAAATATTCAATAAATAATCTAGCTATTATAAAGAAAATAAAATCACATTTCTAGATAAGTTCAATTGATACTTTTTTTATAAAATATGAATCATTAAAAAAAATTCTTCCTAGAATATTATAGATAATACTTAACCATCAAATTTATTATTAAAAATGTATATTTATAGTAACTAATTGAATGATATAACAAATAAGCTTTAAAACACAAAATAAATGTGTCTAGAGACTTGTTATATTCCATAAAATATTCAATAAAAAATAGATACAACTAATAATGAAAGAAAAGATAAGTCTATAGATCCTAAATGTCATGCCCAAAAAATTTAGCTAGAAGATCCCAACATTTTGTTTTTTGCTTTCTTTAAAACACATTAATTATACAAATCATTACTCTAAGGGATTGAGATGAGGGATATAACTAAGATACACATTGCACACCACTACATGGTTACCACTTAACCCAAGTATGGAAGTTAAATTAAGGGTTTGGTACAAGGACCATTATTTTCAATTGGGTTTAATGAAGGTGGATCATTCATCGAATTCCAAGAAGACTAAGGTCTCCTAAAGTTGATTTCAATCTAACCATAACATAGTTATATATGACAAGTTCTGCCTTGAAAAGATTAAGTACTAATATATACTTCCTATCTTAATAATTTAATTGTGCCAATACCTTATCCGTTGAACTTGTTAAGTAGTTAATGATCGTTTCTTCCTTTTCTCGAAATACGACAACATCCACAATCACCTAAGTGGATTCACAGTTTGGTATATCAATAATTAAATTTTACAACCTCTTCATAGGGGCACTATTTTACCCATCATTAATTTAAAAAGTATCTATTTAGCTTTCCCTATTAAATATTAGTAATCTAAGGTCACCATTTTGTTATGATGGGTTAATAAGATTGATACTTATTAAATTTGTAAATGATTTAAGTCCCTTAAGTTTTACCTTGCCTTTAGTTGATTTATCCCACATCATTTAAATGACTTACTTGGTGGACTCAAATCTCACCGTTTATTTGGTACAATTATCTATTATATTTATTATATTCTATCTCATTTGATAGGGTGATGAATCATTTTGCAACTTTACCATGTTAACTATAAAATATTCACTTTAAGATTTCATAATATTATGGAGGATTAAATTTAGTCCACCCTTATGAAGGTCTCTTTTGCATTATTAAAACACTTAATTTATTACTTGCACCTCTTCATTTCATCATTATAAGTTGAGTTATAAGTTGGTCGATAAAAATATTATAATCTCATTTATTTCTGTTTGCTTTCCTTATTACCATCCTCACAATTATACAATTTAATTTATATCATTGACCTAAAATATTATAACAAGATTTCTTCTATCACACTACCAAAATAAAAATAAAAATAAATATCAATTTATAGTATTTAAGCTTATGAGAAAGAAAAAAAAATAACCTCAAAAAAAACTTCTGATTCATAAAATATTTAAAAATAATAATAATATTATAACTATTAATTAAAATATTATTCATTTGAAACAAATATTATCATAATCCTAATAAAACATAATTTAATTCCAAACCTCATATTACATATATATATATATATAAAATAAAACTCTCAAATTTATTTATTTATTCCTTATTTTATTATCTTTATCATCTTACTTTTCCTTTTTCATTTTATCGATTTTTCCATCGTAAAGAGTATATTTCATTTTTATTTTTCATTAATGAGTACTGCTCATTAATTCTTTTATACTTTTCTTCAAACCTATCCAATTTACACTATTTATAGCTGTTTTTTTTTTTCTTCCTTATTTAAGCCTCCCGTGGACCCCACTATATTAACTTAAAAAATTCTCTCTTTTTAACAAATTTATTTTTAGAAATTCTTAGTGTTTGAATAAAGTGATTTCTAACCCCCTTTCTTGGTTTTCTTTAAGATGCATGGATAATTAACTAGCATATTAAAATAAAGTTTCCCCTCACATGCCCGCAAAAGAATAAATTGAATTCCTTCGTTAAGAGGAAGAAGATCTAAATAGGAAATTATTTTCCTAAACATATATCGTTGATTATAAGGCGGAGGTGTGGCGGAAGCCAAGTAAAGAACCTTAAAAAAAAATTGCAAGAGAGTGGCTATGCTGGGAGAGAATTACTCCACACACATTCGTGATAGTATCTCTTTTTTTATTTTTATTTTCCTATTAAAATTCAATCTGGATCGATGGCATTTACCTCAGCTTCTAACAGCGGGCGACAACCAGAGGGCGAGAATAAAACACTTTCATGGAGATTGCAGCATCTCCAAGGACTTGTTCTAAAGCGGACGTGATAAGCCTATTCCATGTTGCGTTAGTTTATGTTCCCTATTTCATTCAATGCATTCAGATCAACCTGACTTCATGGCGTACACATCTAGTCCATTTTTTTTTCCTTTAAATTTTATGCTGCTCTGACATACGTAATAGTTCCTTGTCCGAGCAAATCAGGTTGGGTAGGTGGGACAGAGAGTTATAGTTTGAGCGAATTCAATAAATGCAACTACCAGTTGGGGCTGAATAATCACAAAATTGCTGCTGCTTATTTTACAGTTGGAAAATTGTGAGGCAGTCTTAAATGTAGCGGAGAGAGTGGAGATCAAATTTTATCCGTGAGAGTTAACAGTCGGCGCTTCCACATCTTCGTTGGCGTGTATTTAAAAAATTGTACGATGGAGTGCTTAGCCTATACGTCGTGCCAACTGAGTTGATTAGAAGATCGTATACTTGCTGTTGCACACTGACACAAGATTTTATCAAGCTACCATTTGTTTAGCAGCCATTCAATATCTACGCCAATTAAATTAATGCGGCAGGGGTTTGATCAATAATATTACATATTTTCTTTTTGTTTCTTTTCATCATCATTTCTGCAACATGATTAACATCGCTGCAATGGCTGGGCTGCAGCTAAGTTCACTAGGTACCATCACTGTGTTCTTCAATTATAATCTGCACCAACCTCTCTCACGAATGACTATGCAGTTGCCCACGGCAGAAATCTGGAGTTTTTTTTTTTTTAACTTCCTTTAGTTATTCCGCCACCATTATCCCTGTACCAATAAGCTCCACCATTATTCCTTGCACAAATGAAATAGGCGGCTGCCTGCAATGAAATGGCATAAACCATGATGAGAGCGCAAGTTGCGTCCTATTGGTATCTATCAACTCACATCCACAGGATGGTGGAATACGAGGGATCGCCCAATATTATAGCCTGTAAAACTTTCCTATATACAACAAGAAATGGGCGCAGAAGGTACTCTTTCTTCAGGCTTGAAAGATCTTCGATTTCTTCAGTAACAAGAAGTTATGGATAGTGGATTGGGGGAAGGGTCTCTTTGATGCTGTTAGCACTAGAGCATTGCATTTGTTTATTCTTACATGTAGGTTCCAACGCATTTGAATATAAGGAAACACCCATAAATTTGTTTAAATTTCTTTCCATTATTTCAACAAGATATGGAAGGAAATCTGTTATTACAACTTTGAATTACCCTTCAACCAACATGGTTATTTTATCTTATACCCATTGTATTTTCATACTAAGGAAATCTACTATTCAGTAAATAACAATCTCTTTCTCTCCCATTGCAGCTTACATGAATATCCCCCTATCATGAGGTGCGTTTAAAATCCACACTTAAATTTACAATGTGAAAATAAAATCTCCAAGATGACCCACAGTACTCATCCCATATCAAGGATTTGCATCTATGCCTACATGATATTTCCTTCAAAAATAATAAAATAAAATGATAGTGAACAATTTTTTTGTTTCAAACATTTCATTTAACCTAAAATCATGAAGTAATTACCATTCCACATTATAAATACACACAAAAATGAATGAGTAGCAAACTAATAAACAAGGGCTTGCTCTCCACCCTACTGTAATGACGTCATAGAGCCTCATGGATTCTAGCCATACCCCTAAGCAAGAAATTTTTTTAGCCCCACAATGATCAATTGAATCTTTTCCCATTTTTACAAAGAGGTAAAACTAACATAGCACAATTTACATGCATCTAGGTTCTCTACTTTTTGTTTTCAAATATGATCCATACAATAAGTCACCTCTTTACAACCAAGAAACAAGGGCAAATGGAAAAGGAAGAGCTTATCTTTTCTTTTAGATGAAGGGACTGAAATCTTGTATCCATCCTTCCTCTCCAAACCAAGCCATCTTCATCATTATCTTGCCAAAGACATGGACTCCTCTCCTTTTCTCATTCTTTCTACCATCTTCACTTAAGTTCTCCAAGAGGAGAAGTGGGTAACACCCTACTCATTCTTCCTCTCCAAAAAATATAAGAGTTTCAATGCAACTTTTGGGTGGGGAGGTGTGAAGTGTGCCTACCTCCATTAATGAGAGTCTTTTCCTTATTAAAGAGGAAAACATGCACTTGGACAACCCCTCCATCTTTTCATTTCATCCTCTCCTCAAAACTAGTCACTCTTCATTATGAGGACTTTTTGGGGGTCAAATCATGTCATTGGGGCACTATTATATGCCCACTTGACCCCTACCACTATGGTATAGACTCTAGGGGGTTTCTTTTTGCATCCCAACCAAGGAAATTGAGCAACAACCCTCTTTAAAAGCCCATTTAAAGACCCATCCGAAATTCAAACTTAAATAAGGGTTCCCAACACCTAACCTCACTTACACCCACATG
>VDFB02383484.1:0-21371 GCA_007258455.2 Sequoia sempervirens | reverse complement strand
AATGCATGATCAAGGTAGTATAACCCAGAACCGTATGGATTCATCCTTTAGGGTATGAGATTATAGAAGATGAAGCTGAGGGGTATGTGCAAATGTTGCTCAAGAATCTGAAGGATCCCAATGAACCCATAATTGGGACTTATGCTAAAAAGTCTATAGAAGTTCACTTGGAGCTCTAGAAGCCTAAAATTAGAAAGAAAATGGAGAAGACACTTAAAGATGTTGGATTCACTGATGAGGAAATTTCCCTTAGAAGGGCCAGAGGAGAATAGTTGGAGGAAGAATCATCTGGCCCCATTTAAGATTCAGTAGACCACCCCACAAACTCTCCATCCCCCCAGAAAAGATTTGAACCCAAAGACCAATAAAGGAAAAGGTCCTAGTTCTCCTGACCTACTACTAGATCCAGAGGCATCCAGCCCCAAGCAAAAGAGTGGAAACAAAAGAGAAGCAACAAGAGAAACCCAGGTGCCGCCAAACGATCAGATGGGAAGATGAAGAGATCCTGAATAAAAAAATCAGTGGTGAGAAGAGGAGGGCGTTTATCTCTAGTGTTTAAGAAGTTAAGCTATCCCAAAAGAGTATGCTGTATCATCTTTTGATGATGAGGAAGAGCAAGAATTTGGTATCCATGTACATAACAAATCTGTTGAAGAAGTCTAAGGTGTTTGGTAAAGCCTCTGTGGATCAAAGAAAAAAATAGAACAATCTGGTAAGTTCTAGTCCTCATTTTAAATTAGAGGCAATTTTCAATACTTTGATACATTTTGGGAATATGCTAAAACCTACAATGGAATACTATGATAATTTTGGTGAAGAAGAGAAGAAAACTTTCCTTCTAGCTATCATTTAGTATGTTATCATCTTAGAAGTTAAGTGGGATGATATAAGGAAATATGTACCTGAGAATATGTGGGAAGCCCTTATGAAAAGGAGATCAAAGGCTATTGAATATGAAGAGAAAATCAGTTTTGATGCATATAGCAAGATTGGGTCTTCCCTGACCCCGAATGATTTGGAGACTCTGAAAAGATTTGTACAGAGATGTTTCGAATGCAAGAAAGGGTAAATATTTTAATGACAAGGAATAAAAAGATGACAAAAAATATAAAGAAGGAAATAGCAAAGGTGATCTGGGATACATCAAAAAAATATGGCATGCTTAAGGCTAATGAAGATGTTGTTGAGGATGCTGAGGAAAATATTCCTCTTGATATAGGTAATGCAAATATTTCTGAAAATATTAATGTTGAAGTTGATGCCAGTGGTGAAAATGATCCTTCGGAAGGTGAAAAGCATGATGAAGGTGAAGTTGAGCCTAAAAATTACAATGATGCTCCTCTGGAGCACACTAAAGGAGAAAAAGGCAATAATGAAAAAGGTAATACTGAAGAAGGAAAACGAAGCGAAGAAGAAGAAAGAGATAATCCAAAAGAAGAGCAAAATGAAAATAGAAAAGATGGAAATGATGAAGAAGATAATAGGGACAAGGATAAAGATAAAGATGAAGATAAAAAGGAAGAAAAGAAAGAAGAAGAAGAGAAAGTGGAAGAAGAAAAGGAGGGAGAAGAGAAGGAAAAGGGAGAGGAAGAAAACAAAAACAAAAAATCCATTGGGAAAAATGAAGAAAGTCAAAAGCATATTGTAAAATCTCTTAAGCATCCTAGAGAATCATCCTTTGTTAATGATGTTCTGAAAGGCTTGCTATCTAAGCAAATTAGATTTCAGCCGATAATCCCTCAAGAGCTTCTATACCTTCCTATGATTGAAGGGTTTGTTGATATGGAGAATATGTCTCTGGTGCATAAAGTAGTGTTAGGAGATGCATTGCAGGCATCTGGAAGAAAGGAGATTCTTGAAACTCATCAGAAGGGAACAAAACTTATAGAAGATGCTGTTAAGGTATTGCAAGAGGTCATACCTGGTGCATCTACTAATGCATCCCTCGCCCCTATTGAAAATCTAAGATTGTTGTTAAATTCTTTCAAGGAGTATACCTTTGGGCTTACTGAAAAGACAAAGAAAGAGGTTGAGGATAAACTGGTAGAGAAAAGGCTATTGGCACTGCATGACAAGTGTGCTCTTGTATGCTCAAATGTTGAAAAGAATCTAGAAGTTGTGAAGATTTGTGAGTCAGATGCAAATGTTGTCATTGCTTATTGCTTGAAGTGGCCAAATGCCACTTAGAATATTAAGGTTTTTATGGACTCCATTGAGTTCCAGTTGACTATTGCCTCTAGTACTTACAGTCTATCCAAAGACAGAGATAGATCTACCTAGAATGCCATCACTACACATAAAGAAAATTTATTTATCCTACAGAAGCAAAAGGAAGAGATTATCAGGAAATTTTATCAGCTGAATGACATTATAAGAGTGGAATACACTCTGATTGGCAAGGCTCTAGCAGGAACATAAAAGCTTGAGAAGATAAATTGGACTCCTGTTACTTCAGATGGTGTAGAAGAAACTCTGGTAGAGTTGGAATCCTTGAACAGAATGTTGATTGCTGCAAAGGATAGTTGGGAGAATGGTAAATCTGTATGGGAAGGTATTCTAAAGGAGCTTCAAGGCTCACCATCCTTTGATTAATACATGTTTCTTTGTTTTATTATTTTTCATATATTCAGTTTCAGTTGTTGGGACACCCTTTGTCCTTGATGTCAAAGGGGGAGTGAAGAATGGTGAAATGTTGGTGTTAGGGGAAGTAGTGTTGTAAATAAGAAGTTTTGTAAATATTCTTTTTGGCACATGTTTCCATCAATGACAAAGGGGGAGATTGTTGGAAAAATTAAGAAGCACATCTCATTTTTTTGTTTTATGTTGTCATTGATGTCACCATGATATATGCGAATGCAAACGTGCTGATCGTCTCCATTTGAAATCTGATTCCGCCTCGGGTATCCGAACTGCATGATGTTTATATCCTCTGGTATTTTACATACATCCTTCGGTATTTTGGTCCACATTTGTTTGCTGGTGATTATTATTTCTTGTAGTTTTTTGGAAATGGTTCGTGGATGTTGGGAGCACGTACATTCAAGATCTTACATATTCAAATGCTCGTATGGTGTATCAGGATTACTCTAGTGTTTGCAATTGTGTTATTAGGTATATCCTTGTCTGACCTATGGATGTATTGTGTAAAGGTGAATAAATTTTTGTTATGCGGATATATGTGTGATCTATCTTAGGTCCATGCCAACTTGATGTAGAGTGTTGGATGTTTGAATTGATTCTTTGGGAAAGATTCTTTGAAGCCTATAATGGACAAAATGGTATTTTTGGTTAAGAAGTGATCTAATTTTAGCCAAACCGACTGATGCTTGTGAATAAACGTATATATATATATATATTAACAATGTTCGAATACGGTGATGACAAAGCCGGGGAATCGTGAATTTGCGCAGCTGAAGGTAAAACATGATGAA
This sequence comes from Sequoia sempervirens, assembly GCA_007258455.2. NCBI lineage: Eukaryota > Viridiplantae > Streptophyta > Pinopsida > Cupressales > Cupressaceae > Sequoia > Sequoia sempervirens. The sequence continues at coordinate 17,940 of VDFB02383484.1, read as the reverse complement.
GTGTCAAGCTTCACCATCAGTCGAATAAACCTGGACCTGCACCCCAACAGGTGTAATTTTATCCGCTTCATTTGCTGGTAAAACATATTTTGTAATTCTATAGGCAGTTGTTCTTTTGGGACGTTATCCAGCGAATGAATCCGTCCATTTTGCGAAATATCTTATAACCCGATATACTATATTGTGAAAGCAAATTGATCACCATGGCTTCTCCCCATTTTGCCTTCAACAAAACCTTATGTCGGAAGGTTTTGCGATTCCATGCTCTGAATATCGTTACCGGCCCGTACTGGGAATAATTGGATGGTATTCCTCGATCAAAAAATTTAAGAAGATATTGATTCACCCCCTTAGTACCCCGGAGCGATAATATAGATCAAGACACATAATGGAGGTAACAACAAACAACCGTACATAGTCATACCATATCAAAGGCCGCGAGCCAAATAAAATAAAGGATCACACGTCCCATTCAACATACTATGAATGTGATTGTTTGACCATAACATGCATTGCTCACTTTGGGGTAGTGGAACCTCAAAATTTCCACTAGGTAAGTTATCCCAATAATGTGTGCTCAGTCTGGGGTAGTGGAAACTCAGTATGTCCACTAGGTGAGTTATCCCAATCATGTGTGCTCACTCTAGGGTAGTGGAACCTCAGTCTATCCACTTGGTGAGTTAGCCCAATCATGTGTGCTCACTCTAGGGTAGTGGAACCTCAGTTTGTCCGCTCTGTGAGTTATCCCAATCATGTGTGCTCACTGTAGGGTAGTGGAACCTCATTCTATCCTACCAGTTTATTAACCAAATGGCGTTGTTCCAGCGATCCCGTTCCAGAGCAAGAACCATATGAATACGCTTTTATGCTTTTGAATTATTTTAAGTAATTTTTGTTAAAGAGATTTTTGATTTTTCATGTGGTGTCCTTCTTAGGGGAACATCATGCCTAATATCTCTATGAGAGTGAGGCACCAAAGAGTATTAGATCGTTGCTTTGCGTGCGGGGATGCCTTAGTTTTGGTAATCTGCCACACCAAGGGAGATTGTATAAGTTTAGAATATCACACTCTTTGGAGGACATCAAAACCCAATGACATCGAAAAGTACCGAAGAAAAAGCAAATCATAACGCTTTAGAAATATATGAAAGATGCTTCATTAATGCGGAATTCTACTCCTTTATAGCAGTTGCTAATACCATTACTGTGAGTGATTTCTTTAAAGTAGTCAATTTTTTTTCCTAAGACATGAGATATTTCCTCAAAAAACCTTATGCCAAGTCATATGTTTATGAAATAAAGTTATGCCATAAAAAAGGAAGGAAGGGTTTCCAAAAATTTATGGCGGATTCCGCTAGATCTCTAGGCTCGCTGTCTTTTTGCTATAGTTTTTAGAGTTTGAACCACGCCGATCGATCGTTAATTATGAACTAGAAGAATGACAATAATGGAGGAAAGCTTAAAACAAAAGAAAAATCCTTTAATGCAACATGGAAGAGACCCAATGTCTTCTGACTTCTATCAACCCCAAAAGGAAAAATACAGCGACAAATTAAAAAGATGCTGAAAGCTTTTGGGTCAACATGGAAGAGACCCAATGCGCATCTTTGACGCCTTGCATCATCCCCAAAAGGAAAACACAAGACAAATGAAAAATGCTTATGGCATAGAGAAGAATGTAGGTACATATAGAGGAATGCACAAAAAGAGAGAGAGATACACTAAAGGAAACATCATGGGGGATCACATTACGCACATGCAATCACATAAAGAAACATGAAAAAGAAAAAGACTAGTAAGGAACATGTGATTCAACCTAGAGCAGGTCACCTACATCCCAGTCTAAATTGGTATAAACAAAAGTCAGAAAACTATCCAAAGGGACAAAAACATGTACCAAAACTAGGACAAGGCTAACTAACCCATGCCCCCACTAAGTGCAAGACAAGGATGAGATGAGATAGGTGATGAGAATGAGCTCCTTACAATAAAGAAAATGATTTGCAATGTGTATAACCTATAATAGTGAGAATGTTTAAGACCCTACAACTATTACATGGAAAGGAGTAGGATGTGTGATTTTAAGGGATTATTTCTATGATATCAAACTTTTTAAATATATTTTTTAAATCACAACAATCATCAATACTATGTCCAAGAATTCTATGGTATCGACAATGTGGAACATTTGCATTTTTAGGGTATAGTTTTGGCTTTTTTTCTCATGGGTGGTAATGTTATAAGTCCTTGGTTTAGAAGTATTTGTAAAGTTCTTTTAGTGGTAGATGGTGGAAAATGGAATTTTAGTTTATTGATTTTGTAAGGCCTTTGTTGCTTGCTAGATTCATCAACTTCTCTAGGTGGATATAGAGCAGGAGGACCTTAAATCACTTTGTCTTCTTTATCATTGTTACGAGGCATTGGTTGTTCTTTAGGAAGGAGGACACTTATGTCAAAGGAGGATCTTGATATCCTAACCCTTTCGTATCTTCAGTTGGTATTTGCTCTAGGATTTGATGAATTTCATGTTCACTTATTATATCACATCCTTGTTTGCTTAAGATCATGAATCCTTTTCCATATGTCTCTTCTAGATTGATAAGAGTATTTTTTACCTTGTTAGCATAGAATGGTTGAATGTTTTCTTGACTAGAGGAACTAGGTTCACCTATTGTAGGGAACTTAGGCTTAGCTTGTGACTCAATTTCAGGATGTAAAAGACCAAACATCTCAAGTTGTGTTGGTTGTTTCATGGAAGGATAGAAGGATGCATTATTCTCAAGATTGTTAAGGAAATCATTTATGAATTCATTCATGATAGCATAATCTTCTCCAATGATGTCAACATCATGAGGAAATGCATTAGGAGTTGTGTAAGCATGATTAGGTTCAATTGTATTAGAGTCATTGACAAAAACACAACTTGAAACATCAACCAAAGAGAACAAGGACTTCCACACATTGCTAAAACACTTACCCATTTTCATATTTTCAGATCTAAACAAAGTAATTTGTTGATTACACAATGCAATAAACTAAAATGAAATGTTGTAAATGCAATTTTAATGCACTAAATGAAGAAAATTAAGCTATATGCAATGAATTTGATGAAAAATTAGAAAAACTCAAACAAGAAAGTAACAAGAAAAACAAAGCCTAAAACCTAAGATTTCTCATTGCAAAAATGCAGGACGTACATCTATCAAAATTCATTCACGCAGAAGGAAAATGCGGTCCCCGATGAAGATTTCGAAATGTTGAATGATTTCTCGTAAGTGTTTTCAATGCCTTTTCGCGATGTGAGAAATTTCAGAGGTCAAGCTCTCTAGGGTTTTAGGACTCATTCACGAAAGTAAAGGAAGTCCTGATTGTGGACTTTAACTATTTTTGAATGATTTTTTAAGTTTTTTGCAATGTCTTTCAGTTCCAGGTTTGAGATAGTAACTTTTATTTTCAGATTTTCTAGAAATGCAATGTGAAAATGTGATAAAATGATGAATGCAAATACCTAATTTGAAATGCAATGTTGTTTAACAATGCAATTCTAAACCCTAGATGAGATGCAATTTTGAATGCAAAATAAGAAACCCTAAATGAGATGTAATTCAATGCAAATGAATGAAAAATCTAACCTAGGATGAGAAGAAAGACTCCAAGATCAGAAAATTACAATATTCAATATGTCAAGTTTGACAAAATATTTAATGGGAAAAGTGGTGGGGTTTCATCAAAATGAATTGATCAAAAATGATGAGCCACAACTTCTCACCATAAAACATGCAATTATGTGCAACATATGATGCAAATAATAATCATAAATCAATCCTAACTATTATAGCAACTATGAGGGAAGTTTTGAGAGGCTAGAATGATGTGTACCTTACTACAAGAAGCCTATTTTTAGGTCACAAAGGAATCATTCGCCTTTAGTGGTTAATGGTTCCCTATTAGCGTTCCTAAAACTAAGATTTGGGTTATGTTCCTTGATTTCTACACTCTCATATCCTCAATGATCAACTTTCGAAAGCCTGAAATGGATTTTGTAGCTTTGTTTTCGTGTTCTTGCAATGTAGGTGAAAATTATGCAAATTGACAACTTTGACAATTTTGCTTCAAACTTGCTTCCCACTTGATCTCCAACCTATAAATCTGCAAAAACACCTTCAAGAGGAGAAAGTATTGTTGATTGTTATTGAATATGGGTTTGCCTAAGTCAACCCCCTCTTTTAGGTAATTAAACCAAACACGAGATAAATGAAACAGCCAAATGTTCACAGAAACAACAGATGTTGACACCCGGAAGCTATCCTGCACAAATGGCAACAACATAGAAGCGCTTCATGGAAGAACAGATGTGGTGACTTTGATCTCCAATTTCAGAGCAAAACATGTCAAAAGCAGATCCCCAATGCCAAGGATAAACGACCCTTCATTCCCAACAATGCCGGAATGCACCCCATGCCCAGCCATTTAATTGTTCTTAATCCTCGGAAATCATGCTGTACAAACCCTTTATTACACCTTCCTTGAATTTTAAATTCTCCTCTATATAATGCTCTTTTTCTTGATCTCATGAAGCCTTCCATAAAATTATCTAGTATGAAATCATGTAAATTAACCTTGTATTTATATTAAATCTAAGAATTAACCTCGAACAAAACAGCGATTTGCCTAAACATCGATTCGGACGGTGCCTAATTTATAACCCACCCTCATAACCAAATCTCGTGCGGCGGGGCATCTGGTGATAGAGGACCCATTCAACAATTGGGGCAATGGGTCTTTGAAAGAGTCTCAAAACACCGCTGAAACCACAAGAGGTTGCCAATCTCTTGATACATTTTTGGCTAATGTACAAGGCCAAATGATGAATTTGAACCTTCTACTCTTTAGGCTTTGCCAGACCTAGGTGGGTATACCTGTGAATAAAGCAGACTTGAATTGTATGTTTCTTCCCTAAGAAACTTATCCACAATGGCAATTGGGAGTGGATAAATGAAATCCTAATTTGGTATGAATTGTATAAGCATATTATCAAGGTAAAATCTAATATGTTTAGTTAACAGATGTAAAAATAAAATGGATGAAACTAAATGATGAAATGTATGAGACTAGTGCCTTGTTGGGTAAAACGGAGTCAAATGAAAGTTTGAGATGAGTGACTTCTATCTGGAATAAATTCTAATTGTTTGGCATAAAAATATTTGTTTATAACTTGTATAAACATGCAAGAATGTAATTACCAAGTTCTTCTTAATGATCCAAATGATACTTCTAGATTACTGTGACTGACTTGAAGGATTTAATCTTCACTTGAAAGAACCAACTAGTCATACCACACAAGTGTAGCAAATGTGCATTGATAAATTGAGTATATGCTTGATATATCAATTTAAATAACAAAGAATTATCAACCTTGGAGACAACTTAATAATACTTTCAATTAATCCAACAAAAAATTGATACCAAAAATATGCCACAAAAATTAGATGACTTCCATTGATTCCTCCATAGTTTTATACGTGCATCATAGTCTTTTGAAATGTAAACATTATTGAGAATTTTCTATTGTATACTTCTCCTATTTGCCTATATTTGTTTTGTCACTATGAAATAGATATATATACATCAAAATTGTGAAGGGAGACATCCCTTCAGAAATGTTTTTTGCTAGTAACAACAATTAACAATAATTAAAACAAGAAATTAGGCTCTTTTTAGCCACAAATGAACTTTTGACAAGTGATCCAAATAATATTTCCGCTCATGAGTGTCGACATCTCCTAGCGTATTCCTAATTGATATCTCCATTTTCACCATCTTCTTGTTCTTCTCACAGGCCTCGTTAAATGTTGAGTCTTTTCCTGTAGTCATTTCTAGAATCTTTCGTAGCATTAACTCACATTCCTCAATCCCTTGGGCTTTTTCTTTTATTTTTCCTCCATCTTCTAATAATGTTGGTAGTCCCTTCTTCATGGCATCAATTAGTCCTTTTGCATCCCCCTACAATTCCTCATGGTAGTCTTTGTGTTTCCTTATGATTTGGTTAGCAGTATCAATAGCCACATTATCATGAATATCCCTCTTATTTACTTCTTGGAGTTTTTCTTGGATTCTACCATCAATTATATTATGCTCATGCTCTGCAGTGTAATTCTTTGAATATGACCCCAAAATATTGTTTAACTGAATCATCAAGTTGGCCTACCTCTTTCTGATCACTGCAACAAGTGTGTCATATTTACCCTGAGAATATGCATCTGATCCCTCCCATTGGTCTTTTGAAACTTTGTCAAAACTGATCATATGAAGCTACAAACTAGTGTGCACACTCACATATGATAGATAAACACTCCTGCAAGACGATTTTGCATGAAATTGAATGAGCTTACAGTTATGATTTTTCAAAGTGAGCCATTTGAGCAGATTTTTCAACTGTAATTCTAAGTGTTGAAATCCAATTTTTTGAATATGGGAACCTAAAATTTGTAGAGAGGACCCATTCAGCACTAAAGGAGAATGGGTCCTAGCACCATTTTCTAGGACCTTAAATTTTCCAAATTAAATGTCATGCAATATCATTATTGGGTGTCGGGATAGATCCTTCGGAAAGTATAATTAAGAGGGATTAAATTTGAATTAAATGGGTCAATTAAGCTCAATTAACCACAATTAATTAATGAAACCCTAAATAAGTGTGAAAGTGTAATACAACACTTCACAACACCCCAAATAAGGCAATGTTAAGTTCATTTTGTTTAAAAGGGCCCTAGACTTAGTGTGAATGTGTGCAACACATTACAACACTAAATCAAGGCATAATTAGGTTAATTTTATATCAATTATTCCCAAATTAAGTGTGAAAAATGGTTACTTTTTTCTACACTACAAAGAATTACAAACTTCATAAACTAATTAAATTCCATCCCCTTATTATCTAACACTTTATGATCATCAAGATCCCTCAAAGGGTAAGATGAGAGCATACGATGGTAGATAAAAGGTTAAGAATTATCATATTCATGGAAAGCCACACAACTAACAAACAAAGAAACTATAGAAGATATTTAAAGTCAATAATCTAATTAATTTGCATTCCTTTATTATCTAACACTTTTTGATCATCAAGATCCCTCAAAGGGAAAGATGAGAGCATACAATGGTAGATGAAAGGTTAAGAATTATCATGTTGGTGGCAAGTTGTAAAACTAACAAAAAAACTTATTTTCTAATATTATTTTGTTTCTTGCATGCGCAATTATGATTATATCTATCTGGCAGCATTGGCTTCCAGATAAGAAAGAAACATTTATATTAACAAATATTATAATTCAAATACAAAAACTTAAAGTTAACCTACTAAATAAACTTTGTTTCCTTATTATCTAATACTAGAAATGTTGAAGAAACATGAAGTACAAATTAACTCACCTTAAAGAATGGAAGAGTCCTCTATTGGGTGCAAAATTGATGAAATATTGGCTTGATGAAGAAAGGATACAATCCTTGTAGGATGGAGTAGACATGAGTCAAACATTTTTAAACAAAAAATATGATTTATATGATTTCAAACATTTAGATATGAAGAAATTTATATATAATAATTAAAATGATAAATGAAATGAAAAAAATCTAAATTTCATAATACCATTATAACTCAATATATATAAAAAATCTACTATGCTTATTTTCAAACTCATCATAAAGAAAAAAATAATGAGCATATTAGGTATTTTTTGCTATATCACCCCTTAGCAAGCATTCCCTATACATCCACAATTAATTTTACAATTATATGACTTCTTCTCTTTATTTCTTTAGCACTCATATTACTCTAGAAAAATTTGCAGTTCAAGAAAGTTTGGCATAGTAGACTTACCTAATATTTAGACAAATTTTCTTTATATTCTCTTCATTGCAAATTTTTCCTTCAATTTGTGCAACTGTCTCTTAGTTTCCTCGTCCTTTTAGCTTTATCCTCAAAATTTACTACACCTATGACATAATTACATGAAAGAGAGGGGAAATCAACCATTGAGAAAGAATGCAAGGATTATGAAGCAATCATTAAGAAAGGGGTAAGTAGCAGGGATAACAAACCAAAGAACATACCACAAACTCTTCAAAATTGAAATTGATGTTGCTCACGAATTCTTGTTACTTAGAAATGGGAAAAGATAGAAATGCATGAATATGAGCATGGTTTAAGATCAGAACTTATGCATTAAATCAGATGTTACACAAACACATTAATGGATTGATGTGAATATCTGATGCTTTATTTATCTGATGTTACATAGAATTTTTATTAATGGATTGATGTGAATATCTCATGCTTTATTTATCAGATGTTACAAATAACACATCAAACATATATATATGGTGAATATTATTAATATCTTCTTCTGTAACCACCACCACGACAAGCAAAAGAACACCAATTTTAAGCTAATTCATTTGTGTTGACAAAGGCTCCTTCCACCTCTTTGTGACTGTAGAATGCCTCTTAGCATAATAATCCAAACACTTTATATGAATAATAACTTTTCATATTATGTGAGGCTTAATGAAGTTACCCTAGTTGATTCTATTGGAACTCAAATCTGCACTTGTCCTTTTTTTCCTAATTCCCTTCCCTTTTTGTGCCTTCACCATATTTTCCCAAGCTTATAACCAATCTAAGATATTTTTCTAGGTAGTATTTTGTCTTAATTTCTATGTATAGTTGAGTAGATCACAAAAATCTAAGCCCGAATATTTGAACTTTTGCAAAATTCTCTAATGAATAAAATTTATGCCAATGTAGATTTTTCATTTCCATCCAATTAGTTCATATTCCCTCACAGATGTGTAGTTCTAATACATCCTCTTGCATGGTGAAATTCAATATGTTTTCAATGTAAAGGGAATCATTTTCCCATTTGAACTTCCCTCCCAACCCACTTTTATCTAGTTCACTTAGATTTTTTCTCTTTGTGGAAAATTTCTACCCATTTGGTCTTGTGGGTATTTCCAAGTGAACTGGCTCATTTTCACATGGTGACTATTCTCTCACAATTTCCACTTGATCATGATTCCCATACAAGTACATTCCTAATTAACTAAATAGCATTTTGTGAGTGGATGAATCTCATCTTCCTTTCATGCTAACATCATCATCCCTTACAGACTTTCTCCACCATTTGAAATTCACCTTTCCAATTTCTTCATGTAGCTTAGATGATCTTTTATTTAATCCCAATCCATGTCACTTTCCTCCATCCATACATGGATGAAATTATGCTAACACCATCCCACTCTTCTTATGTCATCACGATGTCAGCATTTTTAAAGAGCTCCCTAGTCTATTTTATCCCTCTCTACTAACATCATGTTGAAGTCAATTTTTTTGTCACTTATAATAATTCCTATCTAAATCAAATATATTGTTCAAATTGCGGGACAAACTTCGGGTTTGATTCGCCATGTTCACTGGAGGCCATTGTCCGAGGCGAACGGTTTATCCTTCAGTCCTCACCAAGCTTAACAGCGAATCTGTGCCAGCGAAGCGAAACAGGCTCGGTATGGTGATTGACGTAAACCCAATACGTACCATTTCTGGAAATTTTTCATTAACGTCGCAATAGCGCAAACTAAGCCGGGAGTTTTTGAAATGGAGCTGCTGGTGTTACCACCGCCAGTGCCGTTAGTACGGTATGCCAGCGGCGGGATGCCGGTATTGATGTCGCATTCCGGGAAGCGTCAAACCCCAGTATGAAGATTGCTTAAGGTCACGGTGACGACAGCCTTTATAGCGTATTAGTAAAGAGCTTTAGTGTTGCCGATGTAGTTGCCCACTTGGTTTCCGTTCTTTTGAGAAAATTCTTTGGAATGGTGATAGCGGGTGTAGTGTGACATAGTGCGTGTTCATCGTTGTGCCCGGCGATATTTCATGACTTCAGATGTGCTTGTGTAAAGTCGACATATGATCAAAATGTGTTCAGCCATCCGCTATCCAAAGTTTTAGGTTTTGGATCATTCTATTCCCTCGAAATTTGTAGGTTGACGCTGTTTGTTCATAGAATATTCAGATGTAAATTATCGCTCACATTTTCAAGTCTCACAAATCTGGGGAACATGCTTTATGCTTTATTTACCTTCCTTTGGATTTTTTGTGTCTCCTAAAGTTCTCGCCAGCTCTATGTTGGAGTTCGGTGGTAGAAGTGCACGCAAATGATGGTTAGCCTTTAGGTGGATAAAGCAGTGGTATTGTATATTCTGATGTGGAATATTTTGGAATGTTGTGGATTGTTGCTATGTGGTTTGTATGGTGTTTTCAGACCTAGAGAGGCATGTATGTGGTCGCTCTTTAGTGTTTATGTAGGTTTGGTCGACCTGGGTGCTAGTGCTAATTGGTGTAAGTTTCTTTATTTTGAGTTTCGAAAGTGGCATTTTTACGTTGATATAGATTTTAAATCCCATTTAACCCTTTTTTATGTATTCCTTTCACTTATTTCTGCCGCCGAAAGCAGTTTTTCCTAAACTATTCTTTCTTCATGTTAAGCGCATTTGAGGTGCATAATGCTTTCATTTGGCGTTTCCAACCCACTGAAATTGTTTAGGTCGCGATGGCAAATGCAAGGTGAGTTGTTGGAGATGTGTGTGGAAAGTGTGAATTATGTGAATGTGATCAAGTGTGGTGATTTAAGTGAAAGATTAATGCCTATGAATTTTGATGCAATGAGTAGAAGGTGTCTACATTTTTAGGGTGCTTGAAGTTGTTGGAGGCAGTGAGCCAAAGGTTGTGGATGGCATAGAGTTGTAGTGGTGGATTTTCTTATTGCTCTAAGATAGTGAATCTCTCTGTAAAAATTTCTTCTATTCTTCTTTCTTCATGGAAGTGAGCCACCCAATAGTGATCCTTTCTTATTTTTTGGGAAATGACCCTAATTGTATTTAGTGTTGTTATTCATATATATGTGAGCTAATCCTCAACATGGTTTTTCCCTGCTTAGGTTTTTCCACATGAATCTGGTGTTCTCTTGTGTATTTTTTGCATTTCTATTTCACATATTTACATTTTTTTAATGCTTAATGAAATTTTAAAGTTTGATAAGGGTTTGAAAGTTGATGAGTGATTGAAATTTTTAATGTACAACTAATTCAGGTCCCCCCTCTCAGTTGTTTTATGCATCTAACAATTGGTATCAGAGTTGTGGTTCCTTGGAGAAAGCTTAACTGCTTAAGGTAGATCTGAATAGCACATAGGAAGGGTGTCAAAACTCCTATGTTTGATGGATAAATTATGCTTACTAGAAAGTTAGGATGGAATCCTTTCTGGTCTCTCTCAAATTTTGTGTTTGTAAATCAACTGAAAAATGATATATTGTGCCTACTACTGGTCTAATCAAGGATTATGAGAATAATGGCAAAGCAAGAAATGCATCTCATGCCTTCTGCAAGTGGATTTCATGGGCGCCCATGCCTATTTATTCCTCTTTGTTGACTTCTTGGCAGATCTATGCCTTAATCAAGATTTTCACATATGGCTCTATTATTTCACACCATAGGCTCCATTGCTAACCCTGGTTAGGGTTAGGGTTCATTTTGTGTTTCTTAGTTATGCCTGATCTATAAAGGCAAGAAATGTATTCATTTCAAGGGTTCTTCTTCCTCTAGCTCCTCTAGGGTTTTTCTTTTATAGATTGTATTTCACACTCTACCATTGTAAAGATTGGCTTTTTTCCTCTACATTAATGAAATTGATTAACCTTTCCTCTTCTCAGCTCTTTTATGTTTAAGTAAGTTATTACTTTCATATCTGAGTGTTCATTGTATTTTCATGCATACGTGTCTGAGTTAAATTTTTTGTAATTGTTGTGTTGGGAAATTATATTTCCTTCCAATGCCTTATCAAACCCTAACCTTCTTGTATTCGTTTGAAATTGACAAAATAGAGTGTTGTGAAAGTCCCCTTGCACCTCTTCAATGATGTACTATGCAATATTGGTTAGGAAGAAACAACCTTTTCATCTTGGTGTATCACCTCCATTTTCCCTTTCATGTTCTCCTCCCCTTTTCCTTGTGAGAGCCTCTTTTAGTGGTAGGTTTTCATGTGTTGGGTTGGACCAACACATTACACACTTGGATTGAAAAAGGAATTTGACCTTCTCCAGAGATTTGACCTCATATGCACAAAGGTCCCACACCTTAAGGTTGTTTCCATTGTGTCATTGGAATGTTGGGCTTTGTGCTCAGTAGGGTGCAATGTCATGTGACAACAATATCCTCCTAGATTGTGACTTTTTTGAGCATATGAAATTCCTCTTAGTGGTTGAAATGATTAAAATGAGGGATGGATGCTACCATATGGTTTAGGACATAGAGCACACCCACACTTGCAATTTCATTCAAGGGTAACCCTAAAGATCTCAATGCAAAAGAGAAAGAAATCTTGTAATAGGCCCGCCCCAGTATAAATATGGCCCAATTTTGGTGCAAGTTCCACTCACCACCAAGTTTTAACTTGGAAAGCGAATAAATAAAAATGGTGCGATGAAATGAAACCGAATACACGCAACTAACACCTGCAACAAAAATGACCGCCAGAAAAGTGAATGAAACAACACAAAAAGCTACAAAATAGAATAGGTGCACCTGGAAATCTGGAAAGTGGCTAGATGGAGGTTCAAAATACTAGAAATTTGGACTTTATTGCTGAATAGTATTGATTCATCAAGTTGGGTGAATTAGTCCAATTTTTGGAAAAACCGCGAAATAGTAAATCGCTAAAGCGGCATGAATCTGCGAAAACCCAGAACTATTCCGAACTTTGGGACTCATTCACCAGAAGTGAGAATTAGTTTAATTGGGCTTTTCTGAAACTTCAAAGGCTGATCCTACTCTTTTATGTCTTCTATGTCCTTCTTGATTGGTTTTCAGATCTGAAACTCCGTTTTACAGCCTGTAGGTCTTCTCCAGGATTCACCAAGGCTTGATGACAACTTTTACAACTTTGGATGGTTTGCAACTTTTCTCCAATCTTGATCCTTAGGAAATATGTAACCTAGCCATACAAATCACATACAAAGGAGAGGAAAAAAATGTTGTTGGGTTAGTATATAGGGTTTTTCCTTGGTCAAACCCCATTTTGGAAATAAATCCTTAAAATGAAATCAAATACAGAGGAATATGAATGAACAACAATGTTTAACCCTAAAGCAAGTTGCCAATCATGAGATACGCAATGATGTATACCTTAATCCTTTTTGCTTACTGATGCTGGATCTTGATTGAAAGACTCGTTTCGAATCATAAACCCTACATCACTATTAGCATACCAGACAAACATGATGCATGACGCTGATGATTGATGCTGTTGAATGCTCTGAACATTTTGGATTATTCTGCCTGAATGCTTGAATGCTCTTATGAACTCTGGATTGTTAGATACTGTAGTGAAAAACAAGAGTTATATGTTAGAACTTGTATTGCAATACCCTGAATGGAAAAGAATTCTTGAAATTACAACACTACAAGTTGATATCAAATCTAGGAGAATAAAATTCTGCCAAAATTTTGAATTAATTTTAATTTTGGGCCACATGGAACTCATTCACCCAAGGTGGCGAATGAGTCTCATCAAGAATGATGTATGGAAAAAAAAATTAAAAGTGCTTAGAAGTGTGTGAAAACAAGTTCAGGACCCAAAAATCTACATGGGACCCATTTTCCCAAGGTGGAAAATGAGTCCTAGATCACTAAATCTAGGTCACACAAGCCATAAATACCTAAATTATGATTGGTTAATCATTGGTGTTAGGATTATCCTTGAAAAGATGCAATAAATGAGGCTTTTGGATGCAAAATAGGGTCAATTAAAGCATAAGAAAGCCCAATTATTAATGAAAATCCTAGAAAAGTGTGAAAGTGTGTTACAACACTTCACAACACTCTAAATAAGTCCACATTAAGCTTAGAAAGAGGTTTATTATGCTTAGTTCATTAATAAAACCTTAGAAAAGTGTGAAAGTGTGTTACTACACTTCACAACACTTTAGCAAGGTACCATTTAAATCCATTAGTTCATGATGTCAATTAGGATTGCACCCTAGCTAAGTTTGACTCAACTATCCAATTGAAAAATGGAAACGTTCTCAAGTTGTGGGTAACTTATGATGAGAATGAATCTCCAGAGAGGGTTCATTCCCCTAAAACATCACCTAAACTATTGACTTTTCTAAGAAAAGGGATAGGAGGATAAACCTGAAATGAAAATCCTAAAATCTAAGGGTGATGCACTAGAACTTTAAACTGACTTACTAACTCAACTCACAATCAACTCTCAAAGCACTCTCACAACCTCATATGCAATATACAACACAAAATTGATTTGTATGAAGGTTTGAAATCAAACACAACATACAACCTATGCTATATGAAATTTTTGCACCATAATTACAATAATAAGACATAAAAAGGATTCAAAATTCAAAATCACAATGACAACATCATATTATTACTGCAAAATGAGACAAAATAATGAGATAGGAATGCTCTACTACTTTTTTTGATCTAAATGGAGTATGAGAACATGAAAATTTGAGTACAAATCAAGGCTTACAATTCTCTCTGCAAGTATTCAAGAGAGAAAGAAGCAAATATGAACTAAGAAAAACCTAAGTTTTTCTCCAATATATGCCTCCAAATGTCTCCAAGAGTGAGAGGGAAAAATCTGAGTTAATTGCTCTCCCAAATAGAAACTTCAATTCCATTTTTGAGCAAGAAGAAAAATCCTCCAAAATTGGGCCCAAACTTCCTCAAAACTAAGTGACAAATGTGGAAACTTTCCATCTCAAGAAGATCGATGTAGGAAAGACTCTAAAATCACCCAGAAGTGGCTTAAATCAGGAATAGAAGGCCTAGTTCACTTAGGTTTTTCTATTTTGCACAAAAGGACTCAAACTGAAGAAAAAAAAAAAAGATTCCCCTCAACACTTGTTCTATTTTACTGCATTTAAAATAAGAAGTACTAAGACAATTTATAGAAATATTGCCTTAATATTGTTTTACAATATTTGTAGTTTTAATTTTACATAATAGAAAGGGTGAAAAAGACTTCAGTCTTGACTTGATTTTTGCAAACATTACAAGGAAAATATGGTATAATGGTTTTGATCAAAAAAATTTCGAAGTATTGAACATTCAAGGCATTTGCATTTGATTTTCTATAAAAATCATGAAAATGAACTAAGGCCTAGCCATATGATTTTCTCAAAAATCATAAAAATAAATAAGGCATGAAAAAGGCTCGACCTAAAAATGAAGGGGCCAAGATATTTAATTAAGGTATCAAATTTTAAATCAATATGGAAAAATACCTATGGTCGAATTAGGGCAAAAGGGAAAACCGTAACACAAAACTCTCAAGCCCTAACTTTTAGCTTTCATTTTCACTTTGATTTTTTCTTCTCTACTGGAAAACTTGGGTGCCACCAGAGTAGGGTTTTGATTTTGAGCCTTTCATAGATCTTCTACAAGAAAAATGCATGGGTAAGTCTTTATTTCTGTGAAAATCACATAGATCCCTTCATTTCCTCTATTTTGAGTGCATTTCTTGGACTTTTAGCAATGGCCATTATCATTTTTCTAATACATTTTTTCTCTTTGTTTCATCCTAGTTGATTCCTTCTTTTTCTTGAGGCTACCATGAAGGAGCTTTTGGAATTTTTGCAGCAGAATTTGAAGGAAACTTTGTTTATGAAAAATCAACAGAAAGCTTGGGTAAGATTTTCTTCAATCGAACTTTGCATTCTCCTTTATTTTCTTTCAACAAGTTGCTTGGTTTGAACTCCATAGTTACAAAATGAATGAAAGTTTTGTTTCTTCCATGATTCCTTATTTCTGAATCTCTTCTACACTCCATGGCCATGACTTCATTTTATTTTTGGCTAGACTTAATCAAAACACCAAGATCTTTCATTTTTTGTAGTTGTGCAAACACTTCTCCATCTAAACCCTTGATGGTTTGGCTATTTGTTCAAGCAAACGGGAAAAATGAAACCCCAAGCCGTAGTTAACTATGAAAACTGGGTATTATTTTTCCGTATACTCTTCCTCACTATGTAAATATGAGATAGGGTTCAAGAACCTATGGCCTTTATTGTAGATGTAAGCTTTACCTACTTTTTTTTTCCTGAAAGCAAGGAAGAGAATTTTGTCTCCATTTTGGGTTCATTCTTTCCATGTCGTGTTTCATTATTTCTTGTATCTGGTAGATGAATACCCTTTGTTTTATGTCCTCCACATTCTCACACACTACTCTCCATTACTTGTTCTAGTGCCTATCTGAATATATACTACCAACCTTACTTTGCAAAAATGATTATGTCTGCAACTAATGGTTTCTTTGTTGCATACTGTAGCATTGTATTTTATTAAAGAAGGCAACATAGTCCCAAACCGACATTATGCACTCTTCTATGATTCCAATGAAAACATTAATAATGGTGCAGTCTCCATTCAGTGAACATTGTGACTACAATTTATTCACCGAAACCTAAAATTTTCTCAAACTTTGGCCACTATTTGCTATGCTAATCATTGTCATTGTTTATTGCAACCTTTTCAATATGCTAGCATGGATTGTTTCTAGCTACACTTCAACTTACAATTCATAGAAGGTATTGCATAATGCAATGCACTCATGATTGTCCCTCAATTCAAATATGATGTTCCTTATGTTTCTTTAGTTGTTCTCTAATCATGGATATTGTATTCCTCTACAGCAAATGCCTGATGACTATATTTTGCATTTAAGTCTATTGCTCCCATTATCACTTAATGTATAGTTGTACCACTAGTGTATGCATCCAAATAACACAGACATCAGCAAACCTTGATGTATGGCAGAAATAGAAGATATAAAACATGATGAAAATCACCATTCAATGAAACTAATAATGACAACATAAAAATAATATATGCAAACAGCAATTCTTAATGAGGCAATGGTGTACTCTATTCTGGTTTGCATATTACTTAGGCATCTTGAATGATTTCATTTCTCATTTGTGACTCCCATTTCAAAGTGCAAGGGATGTCCCATTGCTCTTTTTGATTTGGCAGTCTTGAATGGGCAATGAGTTTGATTCTTACAGCCACTTTGAGTTGCACTCCTTCAACTAAAAATGCTTTTATTTGAGCATTTTGAATGTGTTTTCCTATCTCATTCCCCTCTTGCAACTTAGGGGTAGCATGTTGGGCTCAACCCTTATAGGAGCCCATTTTTTCACCACATGCTATGATGTCATCATAAATGAATCAGCAACAATATTTCACCTATACCTACATAGTGAACAAACATGTTAGATAAAAAAAAAAGTGAAACTCAATGCTCCTGTGATGTTTGATTTCCATGCCCTCTTGCATACATCTAATGCTTGCTCAACTACCTTAAAGCATCATAGGAATATACTATATTTCTATTGGTAGGGCATATAATGAGATTCATATTTGAAGCTCTAACCAACCCTTTTATCATGATGTAGGTTCATCTGAAGATCAAGAGTGGGGAGGAGTAGGAAACAACAAAGATGAACACAAGACTTCAACAGGAAATGATGGAGATGTTTTTTATTATATGCTCTTTTCATTACTTTCATCTTTAGATGTATAGTGTATCTTTATGTTGCTTTAGTTCAACTACTCCCATGGCTTGTGTGGGACATTTGATTATTCTTCCCTTTTCAATGTATAGAACAGCCACTTTGTAGTCTTATATATATTCCATGGGTTGCCAAAAAAATTATAGTTGACATTTTTGTGCTCACTTGAGTATTTCTTATGGACTTTGGCTTTATTTTTCCTATATTTAATGTTAAAATGTGGCCAACACGTTCGCATTAGGTCTTGGACCCTTGAGAATCATTAAGACTTCTAGGATGTCTTGCAAAGGTGTTG